>JANHZT010010162.1:7109-18324 GCA_032468215.1 Stegonotus admiraltiensis
CCCCATTTTGGCTCCCAGGTAAGTGCAGGGAGGCCTACTAGGCCCAAAATAGGGCCTGAGAGGGTGTAGCACCCTCTCCCCACAGCCCATTTTTGCTCCCACGGGGGTGCAGGAGGCCAAGTGCTGCCTGTCACACCACTTGGCCATGCCCACCATGGCCACGCCTACCCAGCCAGTCATTAGGGCAGAGAACCAATTGTTAAGTTATTTGAATCCCACCACTGCATAACCAGAAGCATTAATAAAAATAAAAGCATTTGTATTTAAAATACATAACACATTTTATAATATTGATATCTGTCTCAGAGCAACTTTTTCTTGAAAAAAATTCTTAAATCACGTCTGCACGTCTCAGAATACCAACGGTCCTGTGGTAAGTTTCTGATTGTCTGCATGGCTCTTTTGCACTGGATTCAGCTATATGAATAAGTATCTTACTGCTGCTAAGGAACAAGTACTTTTATGTAGCATGCGATCTATTCTATGGCATTAGGACTTCCTTATCACCCAAATCACCAACCTCTGATGTAAACAAGATTCTATCACAGAACCAAACTTAAAAATACAGACTTTCCTGACACCTAATAGTGCTGTCCTCTCCTTTCACCCTGTGCCTTTTCAACTTTTGAAGGACAGGAATGGGACAGTTGTTTGCTCAGAAGGTAACATGCTCAGTTTTGGAAGTGTGCCATTCTTATGGTTCTAGCTGAATGTTAAATCAATCAATCAATATCAGTATATAAATAATCACTGGAGACCAGATAACAGAAAAACATAAATTACTCACCCACCCAAATAATGCTAGGAAGCAAAAGCAGTTAGGCCAAATCTAAAACAAAAAAAGCAACAATAACACATGTGCTGATTAATAGGGAGATGACTTAAGTTACAAAGTTTAAAGTGAACTGATGTTAACCATCATATGTGGACAGTAAACGCCTAGGACATGATTTGTAATAGCTAAACTATGAATTTCCCTGTACGGGATAGACTGAGTAGCCCAAACGTTCAAAATACCAATCTCAGAGAAGAAGCAAAAGGCCTAGTGGTCTCCAAGTGCAACTAAAGAATTGCTTGTTCAAATTAATCAGGGCTTAGTCAGGAATGATTACACTTCCTTGCTGATCCATGACACTAATGCAAATCACCATGGGGACTCATAAAAGCTTCTGCTAGTATTATTTCCCAATTAGGTTAAAGGCAAAGGAAATTTAGCTTTAAGTGAAATCTGCCTACCAAAACAAACAGATTGGCTAGTGGGTAACCATACAAATGTTGAATAAAGGGTGCCGATCCTGGGTCTATTCTTAGAACCTCATTCAGAGAAGGCTTAGTAGGAAAACTACTAATTTGTCTAGTCTGCTTAAAGACATTGGAAAACTACTGTGTAGTTGATCTGAGTATGTGTACAGTTATTGCAATATAGCAACAAATATCCCCTAGCAGTTGGTGAAGGGTGTGCAAACTTTTATTTTTCTGTCAAAACCTGCACGCCAATGCTGGCAAAGGTGTCCTATATTTCTATTTTCTGCCTCTAGTTTCTCTGATGAGAATATTATACCATATTAAGACATGGCTCGGTTTTTATTTTTTGCCTTCCAGTCAGTCTTGTCTCCTGGTGACTGCATGGGCACATGTAGTTTCTGGGCATCATTGGTTTGCCATTGCCTCCTTTCTAAGGTTGAGAAAGGGTGACTGGCCCAAAGTCACTCAGCTGGCTTTATTTTAAGTCAGGACCAGAACTCACAGTTTCTGCTTCTAGTCTTGACTAAACTGACTGAACTATAGTTTGAAATAAATAACATGTGGCTTGAGTTGACATGATATACTTAATCATAACCAAGTAAACTGCATTATTTATACCAGTGGCTTTTTGGGCACCAGGGACCTGTTCCATGGAGAGAGGTTTTTCCATGGACTGCAGGGGGCATGGTTTCTGTGCTGCCTGCATCCCATGGATGGGGCCTAGCTTGTTTGCATGGCCCGGTTTCTGGCATGCTGTGGTTGAGGACCCCTGAAGTGTGAACTATTTTTTTCTTTTTTAAATTGTGCTCCTTTTTTTGATTAATGTCACTCATTAGAGTATAGGATTGGCTTACCAAATTGTGAAAATGAGGTTAATGAATAAACCCTTATTCCTTCAAACCAAACCAAAACTGATTTAATTTACTGATTGCAGTTGTTACTTCATGTAATACGCAGACTAAAACAAATTAGCTGGATTCCAACACTATGCTAAGCCTCAGTAGTCTATTCAGTTTTGACCAAGATGTTGTACAAACCCAGCCAACCCAGAGTATATTTGAAATTCATCTAAGGGTCTCGTGAAATGCAGCTGAGGCACAAAGGTGCTCCCAGAACCCACAACACATATAAAAAACCAGACAGAGGTTTGATTGCACTGTTGTAGCTGCCATGCCAATTTTTTTACCAAACCCTATAGACATTTTTGGCTGAGGACAACATATAGGGTTAGAACCCATAGGCTGCCCATTTCTAGTTTAGGGGAAAGACAAAGTTTACTTAAGGTTTTGAATCCATACATACCTATCTAGAGAACCATGTCAACAGCTTTATTGATATCTTTGTCTAAATACTGGGAAAATAATTTTTAGCTGAATGGCAACGACAAGACAAATCTTTAGAATTGGCCCTGATTCCATTGGCTCATTCATCTGCAGTTATGCCCCTTTCCTCCCTCATCTCCTTGGGCAAACAGAACCTTCCTATTCTTTGCTTCTTTCAAGAGTTAAACTAGCACACAAAAAGTCAGGCTTGTGAAGGTACAGGAGGATTGCTAATAGTTCATTTTAGTTTTTTTTAAATGCTAAACAAAATCAAAGTTAGCATTCTATATGGTTCTACATTCTCTCAATGAAATCCATTCTTCTCTTTCATGGTCATCCTGTCAAATAATTCCAAGGATTAAGAAAATATCTTACTAATTTAACAGTGTATATTTCCCAAGAATCATAATGTGGCTTCTTGGTAACTAGAATAACAGCTGATGTTAACTTGGTCCAGTCTAAATTTCACTCATAAAATCATGTGCTCTGATTCAGCAGTCTGTTGTGCTTCTCACAGGTCATCAGCCCGCCTCCAGTAGACTAATGACTCAGTTTCTTGGTATTTACTTATTTTAATATCTTTTTCTCTACATTGATCAGGAGGAATTCTTGAAAAGTATGTGCCCAAATGATATATATGAGTTCTTGCCAGTGGTGGGATTCAAGTAATTTAACAACCGGTTCTCTACCCTAATGATTTCTTCCAACAACCAGTTTGCCAAACTGCTCAGAAAGTTAACAACCGGTTCTCCCGAAGTGATGAAAACTGGCTGAATCCCATCACTGGTTCTTGCACTCAATCATTCAAGCCCTAGTCAACTTACATTTAGACTATTGCAATGTGTTCTACATGGGGCTACCCTTGAAGAGCATTCAGAAGCTACAGCTGGTATAGAGTGCTGGGAGTGGAGGCAGTTTTGGAGGGCCCAAGAGTGGTCTGTGTAATACCACTGCTCTATGAGCTGCATTGGCTGCCAGTTTGCTTCTGGGTGCAATTCAAGGTATTGGTATCTTTAAAGGCCTTCATGATATGGGTCCAGGCTACTTGCGGGACCATCTCATCCCACTGGAATTGGCCCACCTCACCATACTGGCATAGGAGGCATGCTGCAGGGTATCGTGGCTGTCGGAATCCAGGAGAAGAGCCTTCTCTGCCATCATTCCTGCCCCTCCAAGTAAGGTCAGCTCCAACCCTCTTGACCTTCTACAGATGGCTTGGGGCTCCAAAGGAAGGGCTTCATCTTGCGGGTAATTGATAGATTAATAACAGTTCCCACATCCTCTCCCCCCACCCAGCTCATCCTACTCCCTCCCTTCCCAACTTTTAATTTTTGTATTTTATATATTTATATTTTTGTAGTATTTTATTTATATAGTTTTATCTGTTTAATATTGTAAGCTGGCCAGAGTTATCCTGTGGTAAGATGGGTGACTGATAAATAATGGGTGACCGATGAAATAAATAAATAAATAAATAAATAAATAAATAAATAAATAAATAAATCCTGAAGATTAATTAAACAAGCAATTCTCAATGGTGCTTCCCATTTATGAAGAGTCAGGGAGTGTGTGGTGAGAAATATTGCAAAACACGTATGAGTATAAGACTGATGCAAGACTAGTTACATGAAGGGGTGTCAATGGAGTTATGGCACATCCAGATTGATAGTTACTCAGACAGTAGCAATATCTGAGCAAGTAATGGCACCATACCACCCAGCATCCTAGCAATTCTTATATTGTGGGTAGGAAAGGGATTGTAGCCCCACAGGTCTCACCATTCTGTAAAATAGAGTTCCAATATATTTGGAAGCTACTAGATTGGGGAAGGTGGATATAGACAGTACAGTTTCAGGTGGAAGGACAGGATCACAGGGAACATAAGGACATGTATCTGAATGGATGGCTGCAAGGAATGTTTCTTAAGACCTGAAAAAAGATAGGTGATAGTATTATTTTGGTGGGATGCAGAAATCTGAGCTAAAATGACTAAAGATACCTTAGACATTAATGATATCGTAGTGAACATTAATAGGTTACTGAAATCTGAGTTTGTAGTAAGAAATCAATTTGTGCTGGAGAGGATTTTAAAACGAAATTACCTTAATTCTCTGGTATAAAGATTCCATTATGGCTGATGGGGAACAGAATCTGTTGGCATGCCAATGTTGTGAGCCTTTTCCCACTGCTCAGTCTGTATAAATGTATCATGAAATATTACAGCATAGAAACACAATAGAACTTCACTTCCTTCTAAAGAAATTGTATCCCAAGTACTGTGAAACATACTTAAAATAAAGGGTTTTCTGTCTCTGCCTTATAAGAAGAGTTTAGAGAAAACAGTACCCACCTTCCTCTTTTTCTATTAAAACACTACATCTACTATTATTTATTTTCTACTGAATTTTATGTAGCAATAGCAATAGCACTTATATATTGCTTTACAGTGCTTTACAGCCCTCTCTAAGCTGTTTACAGAGTCAGGATATTGCCCCCAATAATCTGGATCCTGATTTTAGCAATCTCAGAAGGATGGAAGTCTGAGTCAACCTTGAGCCAGTCAGAAATTGAAGGAATTGAGCTCCTGGCAGTGAGCAGAATTAGCCTGCAATACTGCATTCTAACCACTGCACCACCATGGTTCTTAGCTCATATGTATATGTATGCAAACTTAGACCACCAGAATGGACATGTCCTATGATCAGCTACAATGAATCAGGATGTCTCAGCAGACAATTTGGTAATCAGGTTCACACATCAAACAATCATGATTTGGTTCAATTATGGTTCAGCTGACTGAGCTCCAATAAAATGCTTAAACTAAGTTAACCTCCAATGGCTTGATTCACAACACAACAAGCTATCACCAATTAAATAACATAGTTTAGCATGATGTAAGATTGCAACCTATGTGGAATTGCAGAAGACAAAGCATTAAAAAGCCTCTGAGGAAAGGATCACAGAAGACCCTTTAGAGCAGGGATGGGGAACTATGGCTCCTTTATGACCTGTGGACTTCAACTCCCAGAATTCCTGGGCCAGTTATGAATTGAAGTCCATAGGTCATAAAGGGACCATACTGCTGTAGTTGCTGAAAAGACCCAACCATTCATATCTAGGAGTTGGGATCACAAATAATGTATCTTACCTCTCTGGCTTTAAAAAAAAAATAGATATTAAGAATTTAAGCAGCTCTAAACTACTTTTATCTGAATGTAACTTACAAAACCATCAAATGATGTACAGGATGGGATGGTGAAAGAGGAAACAGTTTACACATTCAAAGCGGAGTGCAGTTCTTAGTGCCACTTTCATTTCTAGCACATATTTTAAAATAGTTCAAAATAGTTCTATTTTAATTGGTAAAGGAGGAAGGGGGTGGGTGGGAAATGAGCCATTTATTGTACACTTCAAAATGACTTTTGCTTGTAAAAACTTGTTCCCATTTTGTATGCCCTGACAATTTCCAGCAAGTTAAGAATAGGTCGAATGTTCAAGGATATGTTAACGGTCAGACAAGACAGAGCTTGCTTTTACAATATGGTATGCTTAAATTCAAAAGCAGCTTTTTTATGAAGATAGGTTTGGGACCATCTGTACCATATTTTCCCCCTAAGTATGTCCTTCAACAAATAACTTAGACCTTGGGTGGGGTCTAAGACCAGATTAAATTTAATTTGAAAATAATGCTGAAATTAAATTGTCACCAGTCACATTTGCATGTTAGCATGATAAAGGGGATTATGAAGTAAGATCTTCTGTGGGGATTGAGCAAAACATGATTTAAAGTTATTTTTTCCTCCCCAGCTGAAAACCACATAAGCAAACCTTACAAAGAGATAACATCTATTATCCCCCTTTCTTAGGATATATCCCATTACACTGATGTACCAGTGGTGGGTTGCCCCCAGTTCGGACCGGTTCGCAAGAGCTGGTAGTAAAACAGGCGGGAGGCCCCGCCCACCACTCCTGATGTCGTCATCGGCGATCTGCGCATGCACAGAAGCAAGACGTGCTCATGAGTGAAGCGTGCGTGCAACCCTGTTGCAAACCGGGAGTAAAGGTAAGTAGAACCCACCCCTGTGATGTACCTTCTACTATTAGAGCCAGTGTGGATGTCAATTGGCTTGGTGTGTGTGTGTGTGTGTGTGTGTGTGTGTGTGTGTGTGTTTGTGAATGTATACTTTTCCCAGCTGGCTGTTAATGGAGTCAGGGAGAGGCATGCTAACATAAAGCAAGCAGTTATTACTAGAAATTCAATTACTATAAAAAATAGTATGGTAAGCAAAGTAGGCTGCAAAAATGCCAAGAGGGCAGATCAAGGGACACAACTATGGAAGGCAGGAAGAAGACCAAAAAAAAACATTCTTCCCCCAAGGTAGCAATTAGCATAGAAATTGTGATGAATAGCCATTCAGACAGCCTAGATCAGGGTGTTGCCAGCTTTTTACAACTCAAGCTCCTGTGTATACTTTTACATTTATAAATCTTGCCCTTTAAAGAAAAAAATGGCCAAAATCTAGAGTTTAGAATCTTGATCAACCAATAGATCTGTTCCTTGAATGAGTTGTATTCTTTGCTCTGATGTCTTTTTTCTGGACTTAACATGGTGCTTGTTGAAGTGGTAGGACCTACCCCATTGTGACCACATACCTTCAACAAATTGCAGAACAGGATGGAAGAAACATCAACATTGTACAGTCGTCACTTAGGCAAGGCTGCTAATAGCCTTAATCAGAATATGGGCAATAGGCAATACAAGGCTGTTCAGATGTTGCTGGATTGCAGTTCCCAGAATAACTCCTCACGTTACATATGGAATTGGAGATAATATTTGGAGGTGAACAACTTGAGCTCCTAGGACCACATGTGGCATCCCAGGCCTTGAGTGTGGCTCCAGAGACTCAAATTGATATACATTGAATAAAATAATTAATTATTTTGCAATGTGATAGGAGATCATTAAATAAATGACTGGAGAATAAGCATATCTGCACTATTCAGTTTTAATTACATGTAAATGTAATAAAATGAAATCAAAGGTAGCTTTTATTGTGGATCCTTTTTGGAATACAGCTCTGAGCCTGCAACCGTGGTCCCTGGCACAGACTGATATAGCCTGAAAGGGGAACCCTGCCTCCTGTCTTGAGTTTCCCAAAGGAGAACTGGGAAACCATGGCTCAGAGTATCTTAAACAATCTAAAATATATTAAGCAGAAATCAACACATTTAAAAACAGTATGCAAAGTAATCGGACACTGTCATAAATCAGTGATCCATATACCACAATTATTCATGCTAATACTGTTGTTATGATTGTTTGGAATGAAATAAAGAACTATTAAGGCTCCAGAAGAGAACCCTACGCTTTGGGAGATAGAATCTCCCTTGGTACTAGAGAAAGATCTGCACAGAGAAAAGTTAGGAAGATATACTGTACACCATATGCATAAAAAGCTAGTTTTGTTTGAAGGCAGTATGGAGGAGAAAACTTCTACCCATTCTGCTGTTCTTTAGCTGTGTTAGACTTCATTTTGTCCTCAACTTACAACCACAAGCGAGCCCAAAATTTATGTTGCTAAGCGAGTCAGTTGTTAAGTGAGTTTTGCCTTCTTATGACCCTGCCATTTTATGACCTTTCTTGCCACAGCTGTTAAGCAAATCACTGTGGTTGTTACGTTAGTAACATGGTTGTTAAGTGAATCTCGCTTCCTAATTGACTTTCCTTGTAAGAAGGCCTCAAAAGGGGATCACATGACCCCGGGGCACTGCAACTGTCATAAATACAAGTCAGTTGCCAGGTGTCTGTATTTTGATCACAAGACATAGGGATGAAGCAATGGTCATAAGTGTGAAAAACGGTCATAAGTCACCTGGTGTAAGTCAAAGACTACCTGTATAGCTGAAATCAATATTGCCAAGAGAAGGTCGATGTACTAGTATTTGGGTTGACAGCTTTCACAGCCTACCCTAGTGAGTAATGCTGCTTGATAATTGAGTACATTTTGTCATTTCGGCTCTTCCTAAGGTATCATTAAAACTTCCTAGAATCAATAATAATTTTTTAAAAAATCAATGCATCCTCAAGATACCAGATAACTATAAAGATTCGTGGGTAATAAAAGTAAAATTATAGATTTTGAAAGGAAAAGAGAAAATGAGGAAGAGGTGTGGTAAACCAAACCCCTTTCTGATAAAGACAGATTTCTTTCATCTTAGCAGTGCCGAGTTTTGTGTGGGTGCAGCTGTCTTGGCAGCTTGCCCAACAGCGTAGGTGCTGTTCTCGGAACAAAAGTTCAGGGTTGCCAGATGAGCCATATCACCTACGTGCAGAACTTTGGCCTTTAAGCCTACAAATGATTTGCTTCGGTATAATAGACAACAAATTGCCAAACAATCATTATGAAATATGTTTGTGTGTATGTCTTTGAAGATAAAATGGAATTGAAGCGTGTCTCTGTGTATACATACGGCTCTCTTTTCCATTCTATTTTATCTTCAATGGAAGTGTGTCTGTGTATATGTGTGTGTACACAGTCTCGTGCATTTTATCATCAAAGGCAGTCATATTTATCACATTCAAGGTTGTTTGCTGCCACATGACACCTTGGAACATTAAAAAGTGTTTTCTTTTTGATGGCAAGGAAGGAGAGGGAGCAAGCTGGAAATTTGCATACCTGTGATCAAGCCATAGTGTCCATGAATTTGGTGGAAATTAAGATTTCCTAATACAAATAAAGCTGGTTAAGTGCCAAATCTGCACTAGATTCTAAACAGGAAGGACACTCTCCTTGTGATAAAGTATCTGATCTAAAATATGATATGGGGAGAGGGAGAATTAGACCGACATTTTCTGAAACATTTCATCTTTCTTTAATATAGTTTTTAGAGGTTAGCAACGAATATGTGACTGGAGTTAAAAATTCCCCAGTAGAGAAGGAATTTGTATATGGCCATAAAGCTGAGCAGATGGAACAAGGCAATGTTCATTGTCTAGTTGGCTAAGGAGAGCAAGCTCTGATATCTCTCAGTTCCCAGCAGAAATTGCAGACTCATAGGAATGTCCATTCCAGAGACTCGATCAGAAGTGTTGCTGTGAGACAGTCAGGAATTAGCAGGCTCTGATGAGCTTTGCGAAATTCCAGGCTGACAAACTGCTGTTGGGGGGTCTTCAGACCAGATCTGTCCTGTAGGGACAGAGAAGAAGGAGAGGCACCTCGGAAGACCAAGAGGAACAGGCTAGTTCCTTGGAGGTTGGAGGAAACTCTTCGATTTGGCTGTGGAGGTGGTGGCCATAGCAGCGGCCATAAAGCTGGGGCAACTGGACTAAGTTTTGAGCAGGAGCGGTGACTTGGATGGAGTACTGGTACTGGGTGAGTGATTGCCAGCTCACAGGTAAAAAAGAAATATTTTTAAATTGTTAAAAGGTGCCCCAGCGAAGAAACAGCAGTTAATGGGTGTGGGGGAATGTTAATGGAGAGAGAAAAACAAAGCAGAAGTTTGAAGTGTTAAAGCCTGAAACAGAACTTGATTTTTGGATTAGAATTTGAGTGGAGATAATTAAACTATTAGAAGAAAAAACCCGAAATAGCTGTGAAGAGGACTGGAAATAACTTTAAAAACTTTGACCATTGAAGGAAGAACAAAGAAAAACTTAAAACTAAAGCCCTATAACAGAAGTCTTTTAATTGGATTTGGAATTGGATTTTAAATTGGATTTTGGGGAATATAAAATTAAGAAGATGGAAATTGGCCAATATTGGCAACGTGGATTTAATAAATAAAATGGATATTTTCTTAGTTTGTTGATTGGAATTGTGGATTGGAGAGAGACATCTACAGGTGGAAAAAATATTACAACGGTTAACTTTGTATTTTGGGGAAAAAATTCTTAAAGTGATAAGAGCAGTGGGAACTATTGAGGAGGATTTGTTTTCTTTTAAGCTGTTTGATCCCAACAACAAAAGAAGGTGGATTATAATAACACTTAAAATTGTAACGACAACCCAGAAACAACAAAATGGCACAGGAACTAATTGAAATGATTAAAATGATGCGTATATCATTCAAAGAGGGGGAAATATTACTGATTATGATTATGGTTTATTATGAAGAGGTGTAGATAGTATATATATTTGAAAAAGCAATGGGAAATTGGGTTTATTTTTAAAAACAATTGGAATTGAGAAATAGAAATGAATGACTTTAGTGTTATATACTTAAGTGAATTGTAGTAATATATTTGATTGTAGTATTTGGATAAGCTGATAAAGGAAAGAAATGGAAAGAGGGAAGGAAATGGGTTATATATGTAAAATTGTATGAATACTAATATCAGGGGTGAAATGCTCCCTGATTGGACTGGATCGCCCTATCTGGTAGCGATTTTTCCCTGTGGTTCGGCGATCCAGTAGCAATCACCACTCAGGTGTCATTACTTCTTGGTTTTAACCAGGAAGTAATTTTTTTTTACCTTCTGTGCATGCGCAGAAGGTTTTGCACATGCGCAGAAGTTGCCCTTCTGAACCAGTAAGGAAGGTAAGTAGATTTCACCCTGACTAATATCTAAAATTGGAATAATGGAATCTAGGGGAAATATTTGAATAAGATGATTTAGAGTTAGGGTTAGGTTTTAGAAAAATGATTGA
>JANHZT010010163.1:0-13738 GCA_032468215.1 Stegonotus admiraltiensis
ATCCTTCCCCTGGAGTGGGGTGGGAATGGAGATTTTGCAGTATCCTTCCCCTGCCATGCCCACAAAGCCACGCCCACCAAGCCACACCACACCTGCCAAGCCACACCCACAGAACCGGTAGTAAAAAAAATGGATTTCACCACTGGTCTTGGGCAGCAAATGGGAAGAGAACTCACCTCTCCAGAAAGCAGGTTACATTAATCAGCAGTCCCTTTATATCAAAACTAAATTTCCATTGTCCCGCTCATTCTGCTCAACAGTTCTGTACCAAATGTCCTTACAAGATAAGAAGCAAAGCAAAAGATATCCAGCCTAGAAAGTTCTGGTGGGCAAAATATCATTATCCAATTTGGACTATGGCCAGTCTGAAGATGTCAAACTTTCATGAAAACTGCCAGGGACTTTTAACAACAGGCTCAGGAAAGCTTACAGTGTATTCTGCAACTCATCAGTAAGGCAGTAACTTCTTTGGCAAGTGGCCAGGTAGCAGCCACAAGCCAAGGATATAATTATCAGCTCAGTACCATTTAAGAAAAAAAGAAAGATAAGCATCACAGATTCCTTTCTATAACTTTTTTCTACTTCTATGTCTATTCTGAGCAAAGAATGATGGGCCATAAACTGTGCCTTTGCCTTGTTTATAATCCTAGCTCAGAACAGCATGAGCACAGGTAGTCTTTCATAGCTGCTGCTCTTTCCTTCTTTTGCACACACGGGGGCTTGCAGCCCCTGGGACAGAGGATTGATTGGTTGGTTGGTTGATTGATTTAGGTGCCTTTAAGTGATTGTTGACTCCCAGCAGCTGCTTGGTAGTCCTTGCAGTTTTAGAGGTATGCTTTCAGAAGTGGTTTGCCATTGCCTTCTTCCTAGGGCTATAAGAGAGATTGACTGGCTCAAAGTCACTCAGTTGGCTTTATGCCTAAAACAGAATTAGAATGCATGGTTTCAGAGTTTCGAGCCCAGTGCCTTAACCATTACACCAAACAGGCTTTTTGTTAGCAGTATGACAATCCCTTGCATTGTTTCCATTGCTGCTAGCAATCTCAATCTGGCCAAAATTGCCAGTGGAGTGGGCAGGAGGATGGAAGGACTCCTCTTCTTGCATCTTTCCCAGGTAATTTATTATGTCATGTAATGTGTAGCCTTTTAGTTAGGACCAAACTCTTCTTCAGGATGAATATCAAGGGCATACACACATACAATCCAGTAGTGGATTCCACTTACCTTTGCTACTGGTTTGGAATCGGAAGTGCTCACGCACAGCACTTCTGCTTCTGTGCACAGAGCATCCATGATGACGTCCAGGTGGGTGGGCGGAGCCTCCCGCCGCCACCACTACCGGTTCACCTGAACCGTGGTGAACTGGTAGAAACCCACTACTGATACAATCTAGGGTGTCAAATATGTACACACAATGTCATAAAAGATAACAGTTTTTAGGCATAATTATAAAGGATCCGGTAAGCTATTATATTTAGAACTATGGCACTTGTAATATACATGGAACAGAACCCCATTTAATTCAATATGATTTCTGAGAAATCATATACTCAGATCCTGCGTAAAAGAGCCAACAACTGGCATCACATCTCTGCCACAAACATTAAATTCAAACCATAATTTTAGGAACCTCATTTTCCACATGTGCAAACATGGAAATAATATTATTGCTTTGCTATACATTAAAATATTATTAATCAAACAACAAATTTGGAGTATTCAGAATACCCATAATACAACATAAATTAAAGATATTATTTCCTATTAAGCCAAAAGTAGTATTAGTTTGCAATTTCCCTCACTTATTTCTGGGTTTGAAAAAGGCCCCAGACACTTTAGTAATGTATCTTTTTTCAAAAGTACTGATGAGCTTAAAATCAGTCATCTACAAATTTTTCAGTCAATTGACAATCTTGCTGTATTGGGACCCACACAGTGGGAAAAGGTTTACATGATTTCAGTGCTAATAAGTTATCACCCATTTCAAGGCTTTTTAAGATATCTTCCCCTCGGGAACCTCCACTGAATCTAAGTTTGCAAATTTGCCCCCTCCCATTCCTTTCCTCTGGCTTCCCATTCCTGCCTTCTTTTGTCCCTCCGTGGAGGAATCTGAAAGACTCCTTTTATTACATTAGACAGTAATATGAAGAGAGAGACTCTTTCTTTTCTGTCTGCAGATGGGTCCCTTGTTCAATCCAAGTTCTGTTCGCTGCTGGAGAATAACAATGAATGGGGACATTGCAGGGAGGGTGTGAAAGAGCATTGCTCTGTATCAAGAGACATCACCATGTCTGTGTCCAAAATTACTCCACTTGTTTCATTGAAAATAGGGAAAGGGGGCTGGTTATGAGAAGCATACTAATATTGTTGCAGCTGGTGCTGTTAACAAGCCTTATCTATGATTTCAGGCTCATTTGAACCAAAATACAGGCTCTTCTGACTAGGAAGTTCATTGTTTCTCCATTGCCCATTTGGGCAGTTGTTTTTCAGTCCTAAATGTACTCCAGTTGTGGGAGCATGTAATCAGATGAAAATCCCTTTAAATGGCCTGGCGAGAAATCAGAGCAGAAACAGCTCTAGAGACCCCAAGGTGCGGATACATCTCTATAAACGGACCCCTAAGATTGTGAGGCTCACCACTTCTCATATGGGAGATCACCTCATTCCATTGGGCTGAAATGGTGCCCTGTTTTCTGATGGGAGGAGAGCATTTTGCAGGAATGGAGAAAGCCACATTATTTTACTCCTCTTTACAGCTCTCCAGCATTCTCCTTCTTTTAACAGGTGATGTCTACCTCAAATGTGCAGGCCATAAAAGGATTCCCAGATGAATCCCAGAGGATTTCTAGGGGGAGGCATAGCGCAAGCATTTTATTGCTGAGGCAAAAACAAAACAGTCCTCTGCCACCAGTCAACCTACAAATGTTCATTGGCAGTTGTATCTTTATTAATATTCTCCATCTCTTCTGAAGCAGCAAGCTGATTCATGGGAATTAAGGCAGATTTTTATGGCATGTCCAATTGCCTCTTCAAAAGAAAGTAAACACTTCTACCTTTATGAAGCTTGAACCTGCTACTCCAAGCTTAGGCCACATGCTAAGAAACAACAATGGCTCCAATTCTCCTTCTTGGATCTCTTGTAGGTAGCAAGTTTTGACAGTCTGTGGCCAAACTCAACCCTAATACAGGGATGAATTAAAGCAGACATCAGTGGTTGAAATTTTTTATTCATCTCACTCAACCAATTGAAATAGTTATACTTATTATGAACTTATCATTTGGAAGATGATTAATTTATCATCTTCAACTATTTGCAAAAGTGTCTAAATATGAATATGTGAAGGACACGCTCTTCTGAAGGTAACAGAAGTTTCACCAGGCTTTTGTTAATTTAATAGTTGTACTTGTTTGCTTTTAATTTTACAATATATTTTTCGATTGTTTTAACTTTGAGTGCAAAGTGGGATACAAACTAAACCATGGGGCGAAAAAAAGAGGCTGAAAGAATTGTGCTGGCTTGAAACAATGCTAGGTGATCATGGAAATAATATTGGCTGAGTAGACAGCTGCTCAGCTGGGAGCACTACTTCACATAAACAGCTCTTTGTGATGAGCACTTTGTGACCACAAACTGATTAGCAGCTGTGGGAACTATTAGGAAGTTTACACAAAGGAGGTCATGGGGCAAATTGCTATCACTTTATTATCAATGTAAAAATGATTCCTCCACAGAGAGCTCTTTCATTCTTCTATCCTGGAGCTTGGAAGAAATCCTTCTCCACAACCTGTCCTTAATAAAGTGGTCATGCTATGCTGCTGTCTCTACAGCTCCTCCATGCAATCCTGAAAGATAATTAATTAGTGGCTAAAATGTGCACATTGCCAACCATATAGAAAAGGTAGTCAACTGTTAAAATGTTGCTTGCAAGACTAGAGCTCCCCATCCATTTTTTATATTTCCCCACCCAAAAGACTGTTGACTATCAACCAAACAAACACTACACGATAGTAAAGAGGTCACCTCTCTTAACTGCAAGTTAGGGGTCACCTACATTTATACAACAGAGACTGATGTGCTAATTGTTCTGAGAGTCCATATTGAAGAGGAATATTTTAATGTCTAAGATAGAGATGTTCCACTGTGGGGTGTCATCAGGAAGTTCTAGCCAAATTCTACAAAATACTTATTGACTTGTTGGCTAATCAAGCTATTGATCATTTAGCGGCAGGGAGAAGTTAGAGGTTTTTTTGTATTTTTTGGCAAATCATGGCAAAAAAAGGTTGTAAAATTGGATAAAACAACCATCTTGTTTAGCAACAGAAATTCTGTTTTCTGCCTACCATCAGCTGTGGTTGTAAGTTGAGGACCACCTGTATATGTAGTTTAGTTCATCCAAAAGGGAATTGTTGGATTCAATGGCAAAATATGGGAGCTTCTACCACTTGCCATACCATGACAGGACATGCATATGTGGTGCCTCAGCTCTCAAAAATTTTTCTCGTTTTCTTTAACTGCCAATTATATGCCCCTTTAGGATTAGATAGGATTAGATAGCATACCTATTAGAAAGAATAGCCTACTGGGATCTGAATCATAGATTGTCTTATTTCCTCCTGGGCTCTAATGTCTATATTTTAAGCAGAATTGAGATGAGGGTCACCCAACTGAAAACTTAACTTCAGCCAACTCAAACAAAACAACAATGTAATGGAAAAGGAATGGTGGAAAATGAGAGGAACAGATATTTTCCCAGTGAGATTCTATGGACTCCCCAAGATACACAAAATAGGAGACCTCCTCAGACCTATCATGACGCTACGAGACACCCCTATGTATAACCTGGCTAAATGGCTGTCTCTTTGTATGATCACATATGCATTTTATTACTCTATTTTCTTTTATCTATTTTCTTCCAGAATCAGATCATTTGTTGTATTTTTATTTTATTTTAATGATATGGTCATAAGACTAATCAATTAAATATTCTATTTCATTCATCCAAAAATGAAGAAGACAAAAAAAGTATAGATATAGATATAGATATAAGAAAAATTAAGGAGCCAAGGCTATCCCCAAAGTGTCAGATATTATAACTCAGGCTACAGAAGCATAAAAGCAAAGTCCTTTCAATTATAGAGTATGCATTTTGCCTGGGAATGCTAGTTAATTTCAGAGCTTCTGCATCATTTCTTCAACATAATTGCTGACCTGTCTATTAGGCAACTCACTGACCTATTGACCATTGGATTTTTATTTTAATCTCCTGGCTGCCCTCAAGTGGTCATGAAGATTGGTGTGGCTAAAGTGCTGCCACTAGAGAAGCCTGGACTTGTCCAAATTAGATATCTTTTTCCATTTTACCAGGAAAAAAATAACTATTTCTTTACAATTACCCAATGATTTCTAAACTTTCCAATCATTTTTTTTTGAGTAAACAAAGTTGACAAAGAAATCAAACACTTTTACCTCTTTCCAAACAGAAGTTTTAGCAGTACAGATTGTACATTAAAAAAAAAATATTTTTAGCCTATTAACTACTGAAAAAGCTGGATACCAGCCCGAATTCACTTTGCCTTTGCCTTTCAGATTAAAGCACAAATGCAGAAGTAGAGCTGCACAAAAAGCAGTTGGAAGGAGGGAGTTATTTTGGATTAAAAAAAAAATAAGTAAAGCCTTACCAATAGTGACACAATTTAAGGAACCAGTTTACTTTTCCATCCCTACAGACTTTAAGGAAATTGAGGGGGTTAAGTCACTAAGCATTATATGCATCTTGATACTTGCTATTTTAACTTATGGTTTAATAGAAATATATATGGCCTTCGTGTCCCAGAAAACTCTTAGCAAGTTCTAAAAAACAGCTTTTCCTTCTATCCCCAATCTAGCAACCAGATATTTGTTGGTGGTTTTCCCCATGCTGAATGAACTGGCACTGTAGCTACTATCTTAATTTTCAGATCCAACTTGAATAGTCTGAGAGAAATGGTGGGGAGATGATTTATCATTGGCTGGTGTGTAAACTGTGTAATTAAGTTTATTGAAAGGTATGAGAAAAAGGATGAACCAGATATGTGGAGACCTGGTTCACCTTACTTGGCCCATAATATTCTCAGATGGTATTTGCAAAGTACAAATTACCAGCATTCCCTTCTTCTAGTTAGCCAATGCCCCTTTGTGGACTGTTTGCATAACATCTTAAAAGATAGTGGTTAAATTTCTTAATATTTTTTCAGCCTTCACAGATGAAGTTGGGAGGCTATCATTTCCTTTTCCTCTTCCTGCCATAGCACAAAAGAAATGGGAAGCTTACACATTGCCATCTCTTTTTGCTTCTTTTTCAACTCAACAGGGTGATTATGCGAGGAGGGGAGTAGGTAAAAATAACAATAAGATAAAGAATTGTGAGTTCCTTAAGAGATAGAACTTATCTACAATGTTGTCCCAGATTTAAATGTAAATTCATTCCCTGGTAAGTAACATGACTGACATAGGCAAAAAGGAGTTAATTGTTTGGCAAGTTAGTCTAATCTTAAATAAGACCATGTTTATTTGGAGCTAACTGACACTTCTATACTAGTTAAGTGGATTATTTGAAAAAGTTGAAGAGAGTTTATATGACATGCTTACCTCCTTCCCATTCTTGCTCTCCGTGGCTCAAATAAATATATTACATAAACGTGATAGGCAAACTTTCGAGAATTAATAAACCCTTGAGATTCTTGTCTAGCTTTATTTCAGAGTTATTCCAGACAAATAGAAATGAGGGTAAGAGGATAGATGGAAATTTCAATAAATAAATGATTTTTAATTTTAATTTTAATTTTTTTATATATATTTTATTGGGGTTTTTTTGCCCTTTTTAACTTTTATTATTATTGTAAGCTGCCCAGAGTTGCTGTATTAATGTAATGGACAGCATAGAAATCCAATAATTTTTTTTAAAAAGTTGTTATAATCCACTACTGGTGAAATGTTGTGGATAGTGAGTCATAAAATCAAAGTATAATATAATTCTGCTATAATGCATATTACAAAACAGATGAAGCTTCCCAAGTCTTGTTAGGGTTCAAAATGTATTATTATAGTGAAATTTATGGAAGATTTATTATTAATAATGGCATATAAAAGGCTTTCAAACTTGTGCATGGTTAAGGACTTTGACCTGGCTTATTCATGAATTTTTAATGTTCTAGAAAATGCTGGACATATTATTAAATTAAGGATATTGATTTTTGTCATGCATTTTACTTACTGAAGACTGCCATATTCAGTGTTCACACACATACACAAGCACACAAGTTCAACAAATACCTTCTGCCTCAATTATTTGAGATACGTGTGCCACAGGTTGGCCTACATACTATAACCTAATTAATGTAACTGGAGTGCCTTTTCCCTTCACAGCTGGACAAATAACAGATCTATACTTAATCTGCACTAGAAATTAATTTCTGTGCATCTTCTAAAATGGTCCCTGAGTTCCCTCTACAAATCATTTTAAATGATTGCTTATATTTCAGGAGCAGCATCCATAATAGTAAATGTCCATTGTTTTGTTTGAAATTATTCTGCAGATTTTTAAATTTTTCTTTTAAAGAAAGGATTCCTAGGAGACAAGGATAAACTTTGCACAAATGACAAATGTCAGATTCTGTCTGACTTTTCCTGGAGCCCTTTTATGCCACATTGGCTCATACTGAGAATTAGTAGACAATCCATCATAATTTTAGCTCCAATGCAAAGTGAAATAGATTGTAAGAGAATCTTCTATTCCTAGTGAAGTAATGACCATTTGAAAAGAAGCATATTAGAAGTTAAGTGGAAGGTTGCTGAATGTCAAAGATATGAAGTGTTTATGGAATCTATTACACATTTTGTACATCCGAGAATTTTAGGAAAATAAATATCTGCCAGCAAAATTAGCAGAAGGAGCTTCTGAAAAATATTTGGGATAATGTGTATTAATTTCAACTCTGAAGTGAGCTATTTTGTGGGGTCCCAATTGGATTGCAGTCACATTAAAATGCTGATTTAACTTCATCTGAAGCACCAGTATTAGACAGCAGTAGTCTCTCCTGTTATATTCTGACTATCTGGAATACAGCAGATTTTACCTTTTCCTGGTGTGACCCATTATTATTCCAAATATGTCCATTTATTTTTAAATGGAATCAAAATTAAATTTTGATGACATGACTGTTTTTCAATCCTGTTTTTAAAAATAATCGTTTATCGTATGAAAGCTTGCAGTTTGCTAAGTGGTTTTGGAGATGGCATTTCTAGTTTAATCTTGCTGTCTCCAGGCATGGAGAACTCTGATGTCAGCAGCCATGTTGGATTTTCCTGGCAAAGCAGAAATGACAAAAGATAGTAGTTGGACCTGGTTAACTTTGAGCTATGACATTTAACAGTTGTTTGTGGGGGAGAACAATTCCTTCAATGAGAAAGTTATGAATCAAGGGAAGAAGAAGCTCAGCTCAGAAGATCAGCTATGTTGTCATATGAATTTACAAGCTGTGGGGAGATATGTTTTTTTTTAATTCAATTTCTACAGCCACCTATCTTAGCCAAGTGACAATTTAAAAAAAAAATCAAAAACAGTAAAATGGTAAAAGCAACCAAAAAATAATTGCATACAGCAGCCAAGATAATTAACTAACTAACTAACAGTAAAGCCAAGAAATGGGACCCTTAACACATTCTGAGTCCCAGGCCTGGGTACACCACCAAATTTCTAGAGCCTTACAAAAGGCCAACAAGGTTGTAACCATTCTAATCTTTGAAATGGGAATATTCCATGAGGCATGTGCTAACTTTGGGATGTAGAGACAGAACTCTCTCATTGGTTCAGCCTGGTATATAGGCGTTGGGGATTAATACCCTGGGAAACTCCAGTTCTTCAATTGCTGGATGACATGCTCCCAGTTTGACCCAAAATTGGAAAGAGGGATAAGAAGGGGGGAAAGGTGAGGAGAGAGGGAAAAGACACAAAATGGAGTGGCTGGACAGACAAATTGAAAAGTGAAGTCATGTGAGCGTGCAGACCAGTTGTTGGTTGGGATGGGAAAGGAGAAGGCAGGTCTATAGTAGCTTCCCTGGAAGAAAGGAAGACCTGAAAAGACATCTTCACCCAAGCCCAAGATATGAAGAAAGGAGCTGGTTGGCTACAGATGGCATCTTCATGCAACATCCAAGACAGGAAGAAGGAAAACATCAGTTGTTTGCGAAGCCCTGTTCTCCTGGGAAGGACTGGGTAGAAGATACTTAGAGAGGTTTTCCTTCAGTGGAAGAAAAACAGTATGGCTGAGCAGATTCAGGAGAAAATCAAGCTGTATTGAGCACACTACAGTAAATCCATCCCACCCTATACCTTTCTTTTCACTTTCTCTTGATAAGCAGGGGAAGGAGGGAGATTGAGGGGGGAGGAAGCAAAGCAGTTAGCAGCTAGAAAGAAATAGTCTCTGGAAGAGAGATTTAGGAATAAACCTGACACTGGGGTTGTGTGCTATCTAGTTTTAAAAAAAGCATAAAAGTCTCTATTGTCTTGCTTCTTTGTGTCAATATACCTTCAGTTCTGAACTAACCTGGTCTCACTGTGTCCATCAGAACCAGTTAAATGTAAAATGTTGCACATTCATTATATTCAGTTTCTGATTTTTAAAATTTCAGGGTAAAATATTTCTGTTTGATTTTTGAAAATCCATATAAGATCTCCTGGTGTATTTGGAGATTTTTTACAAACCCATGTAGCAGTTCTAATGGGAGACTTAATCACTTCTGGCAAAGCCCACGGATGTTCCCTGTGGCATGATGGTTCTCTCTGTAGTGTATATATAGTAATAGCTCCTTGTCAACTTGCCATTCTTGTAGACAGATAACTATCCTTCTCCAGCAAAAGCACTGCTAACAAGCCCCACTGTCTGAAGCTTAGTGAAATGGTGTTATGGAGACAGAGAGCCCACTGACTCCATTGTTCTGTCTCCAGTGAGACAGAAAAACTCACTGACTAAGAGGGAATTGGAATCTTGCTAATAATTTGTTTGTTCCACCACTGTACACACCATGCAAATTAACAACAATGGCAGTTGAAGGAGTCCTTCCTCCCCTTTTGACTACACACCACCTGTCCCCACTGCCCTCAGTGTGAAGTCCCTTCCTTCCTCTTCAGCTCCCACTAGTGAATTGCATGAGTCTCATTCTTAATTAACTGTGCCAGTGCAAGCTCTGTTAGGTATTAAATGTTTGTCACAATCAAATTAAAAAACCCATCTTGATAGGGTAAGTTTTTCCAAGTCATTACAGATTGATGTAATGAGCTTGCAGGTTTCTCTCCTGCTTTGCCTTTATCCACCCCCCACCCCACCCCCAAAGTCTTCTGCTTCTTAGAAAAGAGAGGTGCAGCTGCCAGGCAGAAACTAACCAGGGGGAGGGAAATGATAGTGTTTGCTTCCCTGCACCCTAGTCACAAAGATAAAATATATTAATTTTCCCCACTTATCCCATACTCCCCTGTAGCCATTACAACTGACTGCCTACGAAAAGGCCATAATCGCTAGCAAAGTGGCACGAGGGAAGTCATGTCATAAGGTCAGCTGGCAAGCAACTGCCTTGTTCTGGAGAACAGACTCTGGAGGCTGAATCCTCAGCAGCGGCCATGCTAAAGAATAGCTGTGCCCTGTGCACTAGATGCTGCTGGTCATCCAAGGAACCTGGTAGAAATACCCCCACCCCTCATCAAGGAATCTTGAACTGTTTTAATAAGTTGAAGAGTTTTTAATGGCCTGAGGGAATATCCTTGAGATAAGAAGCCAAAGAGCCACAGCCAGGGTAATGGTGAGATAAGAAACATCTCAAGTCACAGAAAAAACTGGGGTGGAGGAAGCATCTCAGAAGGACCCTCTTTAGTTCATGGAAAGTAAAAGCAGGGGAGGGGAGAAGTGCTTTCAGGCTTGTAGGCTTGTGTTACTGCAACCTTACAATAATGATAGTCATGGTATTGGTTTCTTCTCTGAACTACCTAAAAGAATTGAAAGGGTTGGAAAAGACACAGAAAAAGATTAGCTGACCATAAAGCATGTTGAACCTCCCTTATCCTCACATCATAAGAAACTAATGTGATGCCAGCCAAGAATGAATAGTGGGAATAGAGCGTTCTTTCTCAAACACTCTCTTGTTCTCTCACACATAAACACAAACACAAACACATAAACACAAACGCAGTGCATTGGTTAAAAATTATTATGAACAAGTGTTTTGGACTTTGCTTTCTGTAAACGTGCTGCTGCTTTTAAAGGGCTGTGCTAATTTTAATAATTTGATTCCTTAAAGGAACAGCATCTCTTCACCACCCTCTTGAACCTAAGAGTAAAATAGAGAGTGAGGTGCCTTAATGAGTCACAGAGGTGGCAGTACAAGTCTGAACCAACAGCTATAGAAGGCAGTATGTACCGTAAAGAGTTTTCTGTATTTCTGTGCTGCCATCTACTGGTCATCTGGATTTTTTTCAACCTTGCTTTGCAGGTTATTTTTTTAGTTCAATTGTGCTTCAAATTCAATTGTTGAGGAACATGAACGGGACTTTGCTATTATGGTCCTGTTCTGCTTGTGGGTTTTCTGTGAGTATTTGGTTGGCTACAGGACAGATGGAATACTAGGCTTTTGTCTCATCTAGCACAACTTTTAATATATTCTGATAGCCTGAAGGTCCTGAGCCGTGACAATGCCAAACATTGTGTTCTATAACAAGAAAAAAAGACAGTGTGAAAAGGCATCAGATAGGAGTATTTCTAGTTTTCTAATTTTCTTTTCTATCCCCTGTGCATAATAAAACCATAATTCTTCATATGTGAAATTAATCAGTTTATTAATTAATTAAATTATTCATTCTTGCATAGTTTGGATACATATTTCAGCAGCACTTATCTTTGGACTACAGTAATCTTTGTAAGATAATATCAAAAATTTTGTGAACATCAGACCCAAATGGAATATTAATTGAATAAGCCTCATATTGTACTTTCAATATAGTGGAGTTGGTAATTATCCCTTTTTGAATATTTTCTGAAAAAAGCCAATGGACAAAAAATAGGAGCTTCAGTTGAATTAAGCTCATTTTAAGATTATAAGAGATATACTTACTTTAAAAAAAATCTTTGCAAGTGATTTGGCAATGCAGGCTATTCTGGATCATTATTTCAGAGTTTTTAAAGAAAGATAACTAATATCCAGCTTAACAGTAATCTTTAATACTTTATAAGTAGTTTAGGTATAAGAAAAACTGTCCAGAGTCCAATGGAGTCAGCAAGCATAACAAAATTAATGAAGGGAAGGGAAAATATATTCCAGTAGTGAAGAACTTTAGATGAGGCAGATACTTCTCAGCCAAATTTAACAGACTTTGTTTGAAAATATTGCCATATTGTAATTGTTCTGGACTTAAAATCTTGGTTATACCATATATTTGTGCTCAGAAAAGGAATACAATTCATTAGGAGTATCATGGAAAATCCGTTATATGCTAACCTATAATCAGGCATCCCAAATGATGAACTCACAAATGTTGGATATAGAATGACAGAATAGTTCTGGTTCCCCTAAATACCTACTTTTAAGCAGCTCTGCTCCTATGTAGAAACCAGTGACAAACCTGAAATATTTAACAATACCTGAACTTACAAATTTTCTCAGCCTGGTTCCCTGTGAGACTCTGTGAGTCTGATGCTACAGAAACGAAATTCAGAAGAGTACCTTACAATGATTGATTATGCTCTTTTGGATTGAATGCAATGGCATCCCTAAGACATGTTTTATTATACTGCTCTCTGTTCCTTTTCTTTTAGTTGGATTGTCAAGAACAACAAAAATAAAAAAACATGGCTTTCTTTCTTTTTATATTTGTGGGTCTATGCTGTAATCTGAATGAATGAATGAATGAATGAATGAATGAATGAATGAATGGACATGAACATGAATGAGCATATGTGCTTACATTCCATCTATTAACTGGCACTCTATCAACGCAATGGAGGAATTAATGAATTTTGCGCAATGGCACCTCCCTCCCTTATTTTACTTCATTCAATTTAGCAACAGAATTGCTAGCTCTAGTCTTGAAATTCAGCTAATGTCATAAACTGGTCCAAAGTCCTGGCTGTAAAAAAAAAGAACTTTTCTCTTAAGAAATCAAGTCCAGAAGCCTAATCTGAAATAATCAGAACTACAGCCTATCCCAAACTCAATGCTGAATGATCATGAAACTGCTTTCTTTTATTGTACACTCATCAAAATGAATATGCAAAATGAATATTCAAATTTCTAGGTTCTATCATATCTCAAGACCTAAAATGGACACCTAACATCAAAAATGTCATCAAAAAGGCACAACAGAGAATGTTCTTTCTGCGCCAACTCAGGAAGCTCAAATTGTCCAAGGAGCTGCTGATCCAGTTCTACAGAGAAATTATTGAGTCTGTCATCTGCAGCTCTATAACTGTCTGGTTTGGTTATGCAACCCAACAAGACAGACACAGACTTCAGACGATAATTAGAACTGCAGAAAAAACAATTGCTACCAACCTGCCTTCCATTGAGGACCTGTAAACTGCATGAGTCAAAAAGAGGACTGTGGAACTTCCGGTGGAAGCGCAGGTCGAGGGGACATGAGAAAGAAGAGCTCCGTCTTCTCGTGGCGATCTTTGTGCTGTGGTGCCCGAAATAGAGGGCGATCGGTCCGGGTGA
>JANHZT010010164.1:0-13082 GCA_032468215.1 Stegonotus admiraltiensis
AACTTATGAAGACTGAAGAACCAAACCTTCCTTTCTTATGTATAGCAACGGGTGATTTATTGTTTATGTTTTTTTAAGTATGTTTTGTTTTTAAAAAACTAAATAAAAAAAATAAATAGAAAAAAAAATAGCATCTGCACCAGAGCCTTGGCAAAGAGCCCTGGACCAAGTGCAACAAGGCTATCTAGACACATAGTGCTATTTAGATGGCTTCACTGTTACCTGAAAAAATAATGGAGTTCATGTCTATGAAGATTCTCAGGCATCCAGGTCATGGTTGTCCCAAAGGTGCTTTTTCAAGAGGCACCTGGACTTCCTTTGCTTTTTCCTCGAAAACATTTTGCTTTTTATCCAAGGAGTTTCTTCAGTTCTGGCTGAATGGTGGGGAATGGAAGGATTTATACCACCACCTACCTCCTGTTTACAACATAGTCCTTTCAGTAGTTCCAAAATGTTCTGCACCCACTTTCACAATTCACATGACCCTAAACCTCCAAGTGGCCTCAACAACTCTCAGAAAAAGTGCTAACAGCCAGATGACTGCAAATTTCCCACCATTCAGTCAGAACTTTGGGACAATAATGGAGGTTGTCTACAAAATTTCAAGATAGTATTGCAGAGATGTGGACTACAGTCTTTGAGCATTACATAATTGATGTGAATTTTTTTAAAACTATTACATATTGCCTTGAATCTTAATGAAGAAAGGTGCAGAGATTGTATTATTGTTATTGTTATTTATTTAGCATGCCTCTTATCTAGAACTCTTGTTCAGTTACCAGGAGCAGTGCTTCCCAGCAGGGATGGGTTCTACTTACCTTTACTACCGGTTCGCAATGGGGCCATGTGCATGCTTGCGGCGCAGAAGCATTTTGATGACATCAGGGTCAGTGGGCAGAGCTTCCCGACGGTTTTACTACCAGTTCTATAAGAACCGGTGTGAACCGGGGGCAACCCACCACTGCTTCCCAGCCTTGACAATTTTATTCTGGGAGTTAAAGTCCACATATCTTAAAGTTGTTGAGTTTAAGAAATATTGCACTGGAGTTACTTCCTTTATGAACTTCAGTAAAGCAGACAACAGGGGGAAAAAACATCCTAACTCTTCTTTTTTCAAAAAAAACCAAACCCTAACTCTAGTTAGTATCTTTTGTCCCAAAAGAGGCAACTGGACTTTCTGGTTTTTCTTTGAAGACATTTTGCTTAACATCCAAGAAGCTTCTTCAGCTCTTCATGACAACCATGACCTGGATGACTGAGAATCTCCATAAACATCTAGTATCTTTTGTTTAAGCATAGAATAGACACAACAAAATTTATTAGAATTGTCTTAAAAATATTAAAGGCAAACTCTCATATAATAGCAACCAACATACACATTTCCAGCAGAGATGAGGATAATTCCCACACACCTCCTACTTATACATTTACTTCTAAAAGGGACAATTACTTAAAAGGCAGGTTTGAAAGAAAAGTACACCTACACAAAATGAAATGTGCTTTATCACCTATATTCCCCTGAAATGAAAATAAAAGTATTAAAAAGTCTGGATTGAATCACTACTGTTAATTAGCCCATTCCTTCGGATACCCCCTGGATCTGCAAGGCTCTACACATTGTGCAAGAACCATCTTTAAAACATTCTTTTATGCTTTTCTGCCATGGCTTACAGCATCTTTGGGGGATTTTTTTCGTGACATTTGGCAGCATAATTGTGTTTATTGGTATTATAGGACTCATGGTACCTTAGGAACAAGTAACAATCTTCTTGAGTTGGTAGCATGATTGGAATTTGGGAATTAGAGGGTAGGAATAGCCAGTGGTGGGATTCTAATAATTTAACAACTGGTTCTCTACCCTAATGATCAGCTGGGTAGACGTGGCTCGGTGGTCATGTGACCATGTGGGTGTGGCCAACTCAACGTCACTCACATCAATGGGTGCTTCACCTTAACTGTTACAATGTAATAAGGGTTAGCCAGAGAGGCAGTGTCTGTAAACAGGGCAATAAAGATTAGGCTAGAAACAACACCAGAATGTTTCCTTCCTGCCTTCCTTACAGGATTAGTCCTGTAAAGTGGGAAAAAACAAAATAAGATTTCTTCCCACAACTGGTTCTCCGAACTACTTAGAAAGTTAAGAACCGGTTCTCCCGAACAGGTGTGAACTGGCTGAATCCCACCACTGGGCATAGCTACTCACAAAATATCTATATTGTAGAAGATTAAATTTCCCCCAGGATACTTTCCACTTTCCCAGTGAAGTTTGTAGCTTAAAGGCATTCCTACAAACAAATATATTAGAAACTAGCATTTTGTTTAGCAGCACAGCAGTTTTCTATGTATTCATTTTTTAAAATAATATTTAAATCAAAGTTAGGTGAGCCACAAGACTATAATCCAAGGTCTACAATCCATAATTTACTAATCACAATGTTTGGATTCACATGTTATGCTAAGAGCAGTCTAGCAGATACAAAGATATCTGCAGGCACCAGAGTGCTTACCTCTGTCTTGGGAATCTGGCCCAAATAAAGTAGAGTTTAACACTTTAGGTTTGTTTTCTTAAATCATAAATAATCTTGGAGGATGGCTGTGTTCACATTCCCCATTTATTTACCCATGACTTAACTATGGTTTATTTAAGGGGACAATTTTCCCAAGGTCAGGGACTGCAGTTGTTTCTTGTTTCACCAATATTTTTACATGCAGCCTCAATGGAAGAGTGGTGATATCATAGAAAACGACAAGATTAATATTTTTTGTTTTCAATTTTTTTAAAAAAGGTTTTAAGGATGGGAATAGAGCTAAGAAGATTTTAGATGAAAAGTGATTTTATTTTTCCCCTTAAAATTAGTCCCTCCTCCCCAAATGGCTTGATACTGCAAAACTGTGAAATATGTACAGTGTTGGGCTCTTAAAAGTTGATATTACCTTCCAGACTAGTTTGCTCTATCCACCTCTAAATTTAGATACGGGAAGGAAAAGAAAAGAAAATTGCATCACTGAAAATTGGCCATTTTGCTGCTGAGTGTCAGTGATACGATTTTGGAGTATGTGTGGACTATGGGCTTCCATCCATGGTTATTCAGCCTATTTTTTTGTCCTCCTGGGTTTATATAACAAAATATGATTAATTTGTAGCCCAGCCTGTTATGGAAACATAATGGGAACATAATGGGTAAGAATGACTGAAAAGTCCATTTGGCAAGACTAAGTCACAGAGTGTAGACTAATACTTATACTGAGACTATAATGTAGAGCTGAGAGAATGGGGAATTAACTCTTATCTCTGGCTTCAGTCCTGGCAATCTGTCTCCTCCAATTCAAATTGCAATTTTGTACTTACTCTGCTTTTGGGCATTTTGGGCTTTAAAGTCCTTTTCTAGATTGGTGAAACAGAAAGTGGGAAAGAGAAGTTGAAAAAGACAGGAAAGCAGAGAAGGAGCTAAAGATGTCCAGGTTCTCCGCATAAGACTTGATGCAATTCCACGTTCACTTTACAAAGACAGTATACTTTGAAGACCCTGAGATTCTACCTAGGTTCATCAAGTTAAATACAAAGCTAAATACGCCAAGTTAAATACAAAAAGCAAGGAATATATATGTATTTCATACTGAATAATTTGCATGTCAGTGTGTATGTCATCTATATATGTATTTTTGAACTTTGCTAGGATGAGTTGCCAACCACAGCACTTTTGCCAGTGATACTTTTAGTTATCCCTAAAACTTCAGCTTTGTGGGCCAAATACTTTTAACTATTAAATATAAAATATTAACATGGACTTTGCAACAATATTTATGGAAGTTGCTATAAATCTAATTTCATTCCTGGGTATTTTTGTTTTAAATAATCAATGCACCTTATAGCAGCGCTTCCAGACTAGTGATTTGGAGTGGCTCCAATGTGGGGATAATGTACTAATGGAACTGCATCAAGTTTCAAAGTTCCATTAGGTTTCATAGACTGGTATTGGATGTCCCAGCTTCTATCTGAATCTCATTTCAATGAGCTAGGACACTATTAAAGCCCCAGGCATGCTTTGATTGCTGCCTGTCAAATCTACATGCTGTCCGGAATTCTTGCACCTGTTAAAAATAGTCAAAATCCAATATGCTATACTGCCACAGTATATAACATTTCAGACAAGCAAAGCATATAGAGGCTCACAAAGCACCATACTTACATGGGGAAGTTGTATTTGTTTTGCATTCATATTGTAATCTTTCTGATTTCACAGCATCCTTATATTTAAAGTGTCATAAGATTGTGAAAGAACGACTGACTTCATTCTAACAATCTAACCCATTGTTGCTGGGATAGAGGGCACGTAGTCCATACCTGCAACAGAAAGAAGGAGGAGGAGGAGATGAAGAAGAATAATAGCCTTACTGTCTATGTAAAACAGTATGTTTCAAAGATCGTAAAATATTGAGCAACCCTCCATATTTTGTGGCGCTGTTATGCTTTTTTTTTTTCATGACCTAGTCTTACTCAATCTAGGATAGCTTCCCTTTAGATACTATTATTCAGATTTTAAAAGTTTTATCTGCTCTCTTAACATCACTTGACACCCAGCTATTAGAGTAACCTAACAGCAGGTTAGGCAACTAAATGGAATAACTCTAAAAGTGAGAAGCAGTGGTTAATTATGCGTTGGGGTTACAAATCAGGATGTTCTTTATCTGATTCTTGTCTCTGCTTTTGACAAGCTGTTTAAACTGCAGCTATTACATATTCACCAGGAATTTAAGTCAAATAATCTATAGAACAATACGTAGTGACATCAGTCACATCATTTGCCTGTTAAAAATTAAGCAGATATGTTGTATGCACTATTTCCTGGTCCGTATATTGTTTACAAGTATCAGTATTTAATGGAAAAGCTGATTTTGATGGTTGTAAATAACTTTTTTAAAGTGTTATTTTTCCTTTTAGCAAACTATTTCCCAGAACAACATTATTTGAGGGTTGTCTAAATGAATAGTGCTTAGTTGTTCTCATATAGCAATACAAATCAATCATCCAATAGAAAATAGTTCACTAGAACAGAAGGATAGGGATTGGGGTAATTCAGGGTGAAAAGGAGATGATTAATTGTTGAAATATGAATCAGTACAATAAATATCTTTCAGTGGAAACAGTAATCTTGCTGATGCAACTTGATGGCTTTTGGTTCTGGTGTGCTGCCAGATTTGCAGCAGTGCCTACATAAAACTCCTGAGTGATTTCAAGTGACAATAGCACTGAGTACTCTGGATCCCATCCAGAAATGAAATTTAAACTATTTTATGTGGAAGAAGACAAATTCCACAGACCAGTAATTAAAGACAGGCAAAATGCTGATCATGTGAGTGTTGACATGTTTAAGAGATTTGTAAATATGTCTGTTTTATTTTAATTTGCCCAAAGCTTTAGCAGAATTCAAGATTATAAATGCTTCTATATCAAGACTTAGTCTAAAGTTTAGATGCATGGCTGCTTTTTCAGCATTTAATTTTTATGTAATATATTACTTACAGTGGAAATAACCATAGCTTGACATAAGTCAGATCTATTTAAGTTCTAGAAATTCTATTATTTTCATGTTCATCCAGTCACATTTGGAATAAAACCATTTACCTTCTATTGGCTCTTTGTAATGCAGTATATAGATTATTTAGAATGGATTCCCTGTGAGACTTGCACGTCTCTTAGTTTTACACTGCTTATGATACAGGGTTATAACATGGAACAAATAACAGTATTTTTAAAATTATTTTTTTAAGATGGGCTTCAGTTAAGTTGACGCATATAAGTATACTAAACAATATAGTATATATACATTCTTTCCATTATAATACATGGAATATGCAAAACAAGTAGAAGATTTATAAATTACTTATGCCTAGTATTGTCTTATAATGCTTGGTATCATTTTAAAAAATAATTTTATTGAACTTGTTAGCAAACATATTGAAAACAACTGCAAACGAGCAGCTCTTATATTTGACAGCAGAAGAGCTCTTCAAATTTTTGGGTTGTATAATCTCCCACGACTTGAAATGGACACTTAACATTAGAACCATCATTTAAAAAGCACAGCAATGAATGTTCTTCCTTACTAATATAGTAACTCTTCACCCTCTTAAAATTACAACTAAAAAAACTGGCTTATTTGATGTTATGAGGAAATCTTGTTTGAGCTATGATTCTCAAAATAACGTAATTGCTTAATTCCTGTATTTTCATTTAGTAGGTATATAATCATGTTTTAGGCATCAGCATTTTATTTTCTTAAGCAACAGAGTTCCAGAGATGCTTGTTCTAAAAATATGGCACATCTTATTGTTACACACAATGGTTAAAAAATATTGAAACAGGGCTTAATAGTAGCTTTTCCCAATCTGATATCTTCCCTATCAGTTGGACTTAAATCTCCATAAATCTGGAGATTATGCATCCTAAAGTTTAGTGTATATGAGCATTGACTACAAGATCGAAAAAGCTGTTTTACAATGAATTAGAATTCTGGTTACCATTTGTTTTGTGGAATGATGGGAGTTACTTTCCCTTTATTTTATTAGAACTTTGCTATGGTATATAATTATTGTGAATTGTTTTAGAGAGGTTCTTTCTATTTCCTAAAATAGAACGGTTAGCATATAAATGTTTGAAGACATCTTCTATCTAAATGCATTAACTAAATGCATTCTAAACATGTTTACTACTTTTAAAAAGCTGCACAAAAAGACGGTGCAAGTTATTTTTCCCTAGCAAATATCTGTTTGAATTCCTGGTTTTTAAAACGTCTTTAGAAATGTCTTATCTTTGATGAAGGTGTAGTGATAAATGCTTTGGTTGTCTTTGGATTTTTTTCCTCATAAAGTCTCTCCTGAAATCTGTAGTAATTAATAATCCTATTATCTACATTGACATAAATACTAAAATCTTTGCAAGAGATTGTAAATGCATAGGTTGGATCTGGCAAAGTTGTCTACTGATCAATGGAAACTGAAAAGTATCTGTTAGATTTTGTTACTCATCTCAATTATTTTTTAATCAAAAATTATACAAGCAAGATTTTGTGGTACACACAGGAAACTGAAATTTGTATAAATCTAGTGGGGAAAAAAACAAATCACGTTATTCATATGTAAATTCTAAGACAGGATAAAGTGAAAGAACAAGTCAACCAATTCCCAAAATATGATATTCAGCATATTCCCACCATTTTCATGGAAGCCATCAAGAATCACTGCCCTAAATCCCAGGTTTATATTCTTTTTTATATTTGTTACCTTGATTTTCCTCCCAAATTAAACATTTCTGGGTTATTATTGAGCTAAACTCCAATGTTCCATGCTGGATCTTGCACCGGCAGAGAAGGGCAGAGAAGGGCAACTCACAGCTCATAGTCTAAATGTAATTCCCATAGCCCCAAAGTAGCCAAGGTGGATATTTTAGTTTTTGCTACAGTGGGGTGGATTAGGAGAATGTAAGGATAAACCAAGTTCTTCAAAGCTTATGGAGGTTTAAACGGCATTTCACTTGTTAAAATTTTATCATCCCAAATCAAGTTGCTTTTTGTCATTGGGGAGACTTCAGGAGCAAAGTAAGTGATACCAGATGGAATCACAATTGGCTGATGAACCACACTCAGCGTGTGGAAATACAGCTACATGGAGGGAAGAAGGAAGAACATCTTCATAAATAACTCTAGATGAGGGATTAGAAGGGGTACTCATTAAATTCGCAGACAACATTAAGCTGGAGGGAATTAGCTAACACTTTGGAAAATAGTTTCAAGATTCCAAAGGATCTTAACAAACTTGAACACAGGGCCCTATCCAGGGTTGGATTCTACTTACGTTTACTACCGGTTCACAACGGGATCACATGCGTGTCTTGCTTCTGCGCATGTGCAGATTGCCGATGACGACATCCGGGGCAGTGGACGGGGCCTCCCACCGGTTTTACTACCTGTTCTTGTGAACCAGTCCAAATAGGGGGCAACCCACCACTGGCCCTATCCAACAAAATGCAATTCAGTGGTCAGAAAAGTAAGGTAGTACACTTAGGCAAGAAAATTGACTTAACAACTGTCTTGCTTAGCAATGGAAATTTCGGACTGAATTGTGGTTATAAGTCAAAGACTACCTGTACACATAATTTCTTTGTATTCTGGGGTTATTTCTTTTCTTCTTTTTGTTTTAATCAATGATGGATTTTATTTTGAGATTGTTAGCTGCCTGCAGCCTTTTGGGATTGCGTGATACATGAGTTAAGAAAATACATAAACAACAGCTGAAAGTTCTTTTTGAAAATGTGATCTCCTGTCACCAAAGTCCTGCATTTAACTGGGACTTTTTCTCTCAGTATGACCAGAAAATGATACAATCCAACCCCACCCAACCCCCATAAACTAAACACATATATTTTAATACATCTTTTATATTGCTTTACTAGGACGAAATAGAGCTTTGATTTCTTGGCTGCTATTTTTATTTATTTATTAGCTTTATATCTAATTCAGGAGCTCAGGAAAATTATTTCTCCTCTTATTTTGTCCCCTAGTGTCCAAAGTCTACAGTGCTTTGCTCCAAGGTCCATTGGAGTTGGGCAGCCAATACATTTAAATAAATAAAATCTCTGTGAGGTAGGTTGGATTGACAGCGAGCTTCCATGATTGAAGTGGATTAGCTCATGGATCTCCCTGCTCCTAATCCAACACTTTAATCATTGCACCAAACTGTGTTATATTAGTAAAGTACATATGCTTTAGTACACATGTCTCTGGGAAAACCATCTGTCCAGTGACTTCGACTAAAAGGAACTATAATGTTCAAGATTGTTCAGCACAAAGAGTACAGCAACATCACTAAAGCTTAAAGCAAGTATAATTTATTGCATGTGTTATTTATTCATTAGATATTGAGCTTTTCTCAACACTAAAATGTAGGGCAGATCTTCTACCTTGTGTGTATATGTGACTTCTGCAGTTTTAGACTACTATATTCTACAATAGAGAACACCTAAAGAAATATCTTCTGTATTATTGGTGGTAGGGAATGATGATTATACCCTAGAATTTTATCGCCTATCTACTTGAGTATTTATTATTTATGTTTGTTTACTAAATTGATATGACTGCTCACTAACCATGTGATGCTAACATCCAATTAAAATTACACAAAAATAACCAACAAAAATCAAAACACATCATGCCTGAGGCAATTCATATAGCTACATAGATATCACACACACACACACACACACACACACACACACACACACGTAGAGATCTGTAATGGGCTGTCAGAATCTTGAGCAACAGAAAGAAAAGCCGCAACCAAGAAAACTGTCAGATAAAAGAAAACTGAGTCCAAAGCAGGATTGTAATTTGAGAAAGTATCTCAGACCTGACCCTCCATAGTTCTCTTGAATGTAAAGGCAGAGGTGGAAGTGGCACGTTCAGATTTCCAAGTCTCTGTTACTGAAACTTATAAAAAAAGAAGTATTAGCATTCATAACTTTGGCTTCCTGGTTTGACTACTTTGAAGGGCTAATACCATCTAACTTTATGGCCCAAGGGAAAAAAACAGGCTGCTATTGTAAAGTGCCTAATCTGAGCAGCAGAAATAAACTATGTTAGCCCCAGGGAGAGTAGCTGGCCTAGCCCATTCTGGAGCTTTCCAAAGTTAAATTCATTGTTGGTTATTCCAACAATTTCTCTTTCTATTTAATGATTAACTTTCTGCCAATAAGATCTGACTATTTATCCTCAGAGTATTAATTAAAACCAGTAATTCTTTAAAACCTACCTCTCCACCTGCTATGATGCCACTTGAAATTTCACTTCACTATGCTGCAAAGAAGAATAGCCTCTGTCTACGTCTTGGTTATCTGTGGGGTTCTTTTGGATCAAGAATCAATCAGAATCTATTAGGAATCAAAGATAGGCAAGGACAACCGTCAGGCAGGTATGTTCAAAACAATATATGGATAAACCCAGAGGAAAGAACATAGTTATACATTGATTTTCTCCTTTAGTACACTATGTAGGGGTTGTTTCTTATCCTGATAAATGTTCAATAAGCATTCTCTAAACAACCCAAAGTACAGATCATTCCAATGTATCCAAAACAAACAAGAACACACACAAAAAGAAAGAAATGAAACAAATGGGAAAACAAAGTCCAGCTTCTTCTCTGTTATATTCGTTTTGTGAGAATCTGAAAGAGAATATGTTTCCCCTAAGATACATAGATATGCAGTATGCTAGCTCTAATAAGAGATTGTTGGGATTCTTGTATCATTCCTACTTTCATTGTAATGAAACTGGCTACTGAAAATGCTGTGAAATTTGGCCTTGAGAAAAATATTTACATAGGATTCAAGAAGCTGTTAATAGCCTAACATGCTGTCTCCCACCATGTCAACTAAACCGCTTAAAACCACTAATGCTATTTTCCATAGTAAGCAAAAGGATAACAGGCAGCTAATGGTATGGCTTCATCCTTCCTCAGTGTATCAAGTTGTACAAACATCCACTTAATTAGCTTTTAAAGGTTCTAAAACTGGGCAGAATAAGAATCACAAAAGGATTGTTCTTGGACATAATTGAACCTTTTAATTATAAAAAGATACCTTTTAAAAGGCTTGCCCTATCACCAAAGGATTTATATTGACACCAATATCTGAGTTCTTGAGTGCTGAAGTATTAAAAATGATTGAAATCAGGTATTGACTGTTATGTTTCCTTGTAGTAGGTACAATACTGTATAGTATATTATATTTAATGTGACAATATTATATTTCTTTACATCTGTTGTACAAACAGCAGCACGTATGTAAAATGAATTTGGCTCATTACGTAATTAGCAGATAATATTAGCTGATGTATTATTAGTTGATGTAAGCACTTGGCTTATCTTTCTAATATGATAAAAAAGGAGATTTACTTCAACTCATATTGTGCCAATTCAGCCCCTCAGGTTTTTTTTTTGCAGTAACACAGGTAAGATTCTCATTTTAGATGTACGAAGGCATTGGCCTTTTTTTTTTTGAAGGCAGAATGGAGCTGAGTGGAAGAACTCACACTTTGCATTCTGATGATCTCAATTTCAGTCATTGGCATTATCATTTTGCCAGATACCAAACTAGTTGAAAATTCCAATATATTTGGAAGTCCCCACATTGAAAAATACTGTCAGACATTAATAGGATTACACTAGTTTCTGTGCGATTCAGTATCTTTGCCCGTAATTATAAATATCACATTGAAAATATGTTTTTCATACTTGTTATGCACTGATTTTATATAAGCTTGATTAAATCAGTGAATGCTGCAGAATATAAAAAAGCAGACGTTGTTTTAATCTCATACGTACAGGTTGAGGAAGAATGCAAATGCCTACCATTTGTTGTTTGTTGATTGTGCCAGTCATAATATTTCCTGAGATACTCTATGAAAATGAAAGTTGGACTTTAAAGAAGCAGGATAGGAAGAATATTGACGCCTCTGAACTTTGTTGAAAAAAGACTCCTGAGAATATCATGGACAGCCCAAAAAACCAAAACTGATGGATCACTGAACAAATCAACCCAGAGTTCTCATATGAGGCACAAATGACCATGCTCAAATTATCCTATTTCAGACACACTATTCAGGGTCTCTGAAATAGGCTCTAGTGCTGAGAAAGGTAGAAGGAAAGAGAAGCAGAGAAACTGGATGGATTCATTTACAGTGGCAATAAGTGCACTGTTGGGAGACTTGAAAGAACAGGTTAGAGACAGTCATGTAGAAAATCTGTTTATATGATTGCTGGGAGTAGAAAAATGACTTAATGGTACATAATCAATCAATCAAATACCAACAAATGGTAGGCATTTGCATTCTTCCTCAACCTGTCCACAAATTCAAGTGAAAAATATATGTATACACACACACACATATATCTATCTTACAAAAATAACAAACATGGGGCAGTGAGTTTATGGCATACCCACTTAAGAACAGGATTGCTAATAGGAATTTCAAGATAGTATACCCAAACAATACATACCACACTAGTCCACCAGGCCCCAGGTTCTCCTTATATCTTCTAAGGTCAGTCAGTCAGCATTCTCAACATCATCCTCTGGAAGTCTTGCTGGACTTACGTGATGGTCTCCAGTTATATGTTGAACAATCCTGTGAGATTGTAACTGAGTCATGTTACCTATTATCTCCAAGGCTAAATCTCAGTCTTCTCAGTCCTAAAATGACCCTTTGAATCACTACAATTACTCTCATCTTAGGCAATATGGAAAAAAATGGAAATTGTGATTTTGTTGATTTACGATTAGTTATTCCCTAGTTTTTGTATGCTCGATAGAAGCTAGGTACAAATTATTAATATGTTTTAAAGCTATTCTTTACATCCCTTGAGTTAAGAGCTCCATTTATTCCTTAATAAAAATGGCTATATGAGTTTTTCCCCCCAGTAGTTGCCTTGAAAAAGATACCATTGTATTTTATATCCTTTGTAGTTTTTCAGTAGAAATAAGGTCTGTAAAAGATATTACTTTCCCCGAAGGGTGATACACTGATACTCAAAGCAGGACAAATAAATTCATTTTGTAGATTTGTTCCATGCTACTTTTGAACCCTGAAATAAGTGCTTGGCCTTATTGCCATGGGCTCAAAAGCCCGATTGAGCTTATTATCAGGGGATGTCTTATTTTGGGGGAAACAGGGTAGTTGTTAGGGGAAGAAAATGTTTAGTGGAATGGAATTCTTGCATATCAAGCAATAGGTTGTATATTTAAAGGCAGAATTATTAATTATTAAAGAATTGTTTTATTTGGTCAGAGTGCTATCAAGTGATAGCACTCTGACATGTAACTAATGTACTTGTGGCTTGCAATTTATACAATATATGAAATGTATCATAGGGCTATTATGGATTTCAGTTTTGGTATTACACAGTCATAGGAAACAATATGAAAGCTATTCTATTTTTTCTATAATTTTTTCTATATTTTATAAAATATATAAAATTTATTAGCTGCCCATCTTACCATAGGGCAGTGGTAGGCAAACTTGGCTCTTTCA
>JANHZT010010167.1:9610-23597 GCA_032468215.1 Stegonotus admiraltiensis
GGTTAGGATTCTAGCCAAAGTTTCAAAAGACCTTACAAAGTATTTTGTTGGGAATTTAGAGGATTTTAAGCTGGGATATTAGCCAGGATTTTAAGTATTTCAACTAACAGATTTTTAATGATGAGGGAAAACACCCGAGATTTTGACTTTTTACATACATACACCCACAAAAACTTGAGAAGATATATATGTGTGTGTGTGTGTGTGTGTGTGTGTGTTTATTGAAGACTGAACTGGTTCATGAATAAATAGAATATCATAGAAAGCTTAAAAAGTTAGTTTTCTTTTTATTAGTTGAGAAAAACCAGGAAAAGTGGAACAAAGGAAAGCAGACCCCAGCAATGGATGTCCTTTCTTATCATTATATAAAAAAAATTACTGACAGTTTTAATCTCCAGCAGAGGCAAGTCTTTTTTCCAAATTTCACAAAGTGTCAGATATGCTGATAGCAAATTAATGGGAGCATCTTTAAGCAAGTTGTCCCAGATTTACGGACAAAGAGTAGAGTGAATAATATAGAAATCAGGAGTACAATAATAGCTTCATTTTAGCTTCATACATCTGTAGGATAATGAATTTAATTACAGCTGAAAAGAAGAAAGTGTGGATAATTGATGTGGCAAAACCAGAGGAAAAAAGAATAGAAGATAAAAGATCAGAGAAGATCTTGGAGAAGATCATAAAGTATCAAGATCTGAAAACTGAAGTGGAAAAATTATGGTATAAACTGCCCATGATGGTCCTAGTGGTTAACAGGTCACTAGGTGTTATATCAATGAATCTTAGATGACATTTAGAAAATCTGCATATTGACAAACTTTCCATGTGTCAGTTACAAAAGGCCACAGTACTTAGAACTGCATATATATTGTGCTGATCCAGTACAACATTGTAGGCTCTTGGAAAGAATTCATTGCATTTGAGGGCCAACGCCAGCTGTGACTTCACATTATTTTCCATATAATAGTAATAAAATCATACCAAAAAGAAGAGTAACATTCTTTGCTACAATTTGTCCATTAATGTACTTAATGTATTTCTGAGATCTGAAACTAACAGAGACTTCTGAGGGAAAGAGGAATGACACAGTAGTGGGTGTCACTGACCTTCGCTACCAGTTTGCAACTGTGAGTGTGTGTGTGTGTGCGCTTGCTTCGTTTGTGCATGGCGCTTCTGCTCATGCACAGAACTTTCTGTGCATGCACAGAGTGTCTGTGATGACATCTGGGTGGGTGGGCAGAGCCGACCGCTGCCACCAGTAGAAACCCACCACTGGAATGACAGCATTCCATGGTTTTCACATATGAATGCATGTATGGTTAGAGTGTGTGCACACAAGTCAGAGAGCCGCTACGAAAATGCATGAGAGGAGTTTGAAAGAAATTCTCCATCCAGATTGCAATTTTTGAGACACAGGTTGAATTTAGAAAAGAAAAACCTTCTGTTTTGTTTCTGTTTTTTTTAAAAACAAAGCTGTTCCACCAGGTCTCTCTCTGTGTGCTTACTGTTACTTGCTGTTACTATATAGAAAATACCTTCTCTTCCTCCCTCCCACCCTTCTATTTGCCTCTCCTTGCTGTTACTATATTAAAAATATCTTCTCTTCCTCCCAACCCCCCAACCACACCCTTCCCATTCATAAACACTGGATGGGCTTGCTAGAAATTGAATTTCAACCATGGGTGATGGATTTTTGTTTATTTCCCAAAGAGTTGATAAGGAAGCACAGTTCTGAAATCATACAAGGCTCTGGTAGATATAGACAGTGGTTGATGCATAGAAAGCAATCTGTATGATAGACCCTCACCATCTTCCCACTACTGACAGCACCACCTCCACTGAAAAAGCATATTGTTGGGATGAAAACTGAATTGAATATATTCTCAAACAAGAAAAGGGTAAAGCATCTAAGTAGTTTAAAGAGAAAATTGCATAAGACTGGTAAGTACTGTGGTGGATTGAATGGCATTAAGGGAAATACAGTATAAAGCAGAAATCTGCTTTGTTTGCTGTAGCTTGCTTAGTATGAGACAAACTTGCAGAGCAAAATTCTAGGTTTATATTGGAGCAGCTTGTGAGGATCTGAATAAGATGCTTTGCTTCCAAGGGGTTAGAGTTCCATGTGTCATTTTTGATAAGAAGTTTTTATTCTCCTATTCATGTCTACTTAATAGTTGTCAAAGAACAAATTGGAGGCCTGAATATTGAGGTTGCTGTTTGGCATATGGAAGCCTGAATAAATACCTCTCAGGATCTATGGAATGTGGAGAGGGGGACAAACCGGGGTGAAATTCAGCCGGTTCTATCCGACTCGGGCAAACCAGTAGTAGCGGCTGTGGGAGGCTCCACCCACCTGTGTGGACATCATGACATCACTTTTTTGCGACAATTTTAAGTCTCTGTGCAGCGCCTGCAGCACATACACATTTGTAAACCGGTAGGGAAGGTAAGTGAATTTCACCCAGGAACAAACATAAATATATAACACTATGGTAAGAAAAAAGCAAAAGCAAAATAACACTAACAACACTCCCTTTCTGGCAAAGAAAAGAAAATGCCTCTTCAGACAATGGTCAACATAAATTACAGAACTAATACATGTACCAGATACATGTTGAGTTTAAACTGCATGTATATAAGTTGCTATGTAAAGTAGTATCACTGAAGGGATATGATTACGGTTTAGAGAAAGGAGTCATAAATGTTTACAGGTTATGCATATTTATGACACTTGCTTGTGTTTTTATGCAATAGATAAATCCAGTGAAACATTAGTATCTCATTGGGCTTTTTGCAATTCAGAGTATTAATCTCTATGATGACCATGGCAATGTACTTTCATGTCCTGGACAAGGGAAAAATAATTAAAGGCTGCCAAGGCCTTTTGTGCCAAGATACTGCTAAAACTTTGGCGGAATGGAATGAAATTTATTCTGAGATAAATAATCTTTATACTGCTTAACGATTATTGGATTATATTTTAAAGTCTAAGAAATTACTTTAAAGACTTGCTATTAATTGGATACCTGAGCTTTGCAGAGGAGAGGGTGTCTTCCATCATAGATTTTAATGCCTTATGATTTTAACAACATTGGATCTTAGAAAAGATCATATCTCTTTTACGGTAGCAAATCAACAAAAAAAGAAAACCTTTGATTTACATTCCTAGTTAATAAAAAGAAATTTAGATTTTTCAATTTGATTGGTATTACCACAGAGTTAGGACTGTGGTGGCTCATGTAGTTTGGATACTGGAATGACAATTGGCAGGCCTACATTTGAGTCCTAATTGCTGCTGTGGTAAGTTGGGGTGAGCCCCCATTGTATGTTCCAGCTCTTGCTGACCCAGCAGCTTGAAAGCAGGCAACCATGGGTAGATAAATGGGTACCACTTTGGTGGGCAACTTAACAGGAACATGAGAGGAACCCCCAACTGGGCATCCTCCCGGCAATGATGATGTCACCATTCAATTCTTTCAACTCCAGATGCACTTTGGCACTCCTGACATGACTGAAGTAGTAATAGTACCACTGTGCTTTATAGTAACAATATAGTACATTATTAATGGAGGTAAAGCAACCAGTGTGCAAAATTATAAGGACTTTATTATTGGAAAAATATCCTCTTGTGATTATGTGACTTATCAACATGGGGTACCTTCAAAAGGACTGTACAGATCTTCAAGCAATATTAGCTTCAGCAATATTTCAGCCAAGTTCTCCCTCAAAGTCATTTTGCAAAACAGCTTTCCCTTATTCCTTCTAAAAGCAAGTTAAGTGGCCTTCTCCAGCAATTCCACAAGCTAGAAAAGGGCTCAGCATGTTGTGAGGGCCAGTCCAAATTGCAATGCAATACAAAGTACCTCGTCAAAATAGGCTGTATCACATCTTTACCTTAATGGAAAGAATTACATTTTTCCACATAGACTTACATTCCAGTCTCTAGTAGGTATCATTAATAGGGGCTCCAGAATGTGACTCCCTCTTTCATTGTATTGGTACTCTATAGTACAGTGTCATGCTGTGTCGTGCTCAAAAAGCAATTTGCAATAGGCACTTTTTATAATTGCAAGCAGACCTACAGATGGACCCACTGATTATTAAGCTGATTTCAATTAATCCAACTACAGATAGCTGAGATTAGGAAGAAAGGAAGGTGATGACAGTAGGAATCTATTGAATTTGTCTCCAGGCAGAATTCTGTCATGAATTTCCAGTTCTATAAATGTCAGAAATTCTCTGTATATAATACAATTCAGTAGAATTGTCAGATACTATAAAGTGTTCCTGAAATGCAGTTCTCTCAAATCAAAATCTGTCCAGTATTTTCTGAAATAGAATTGGGAGAAGTTCCTTTCATCTCTAACATAAAGAAAGATGCAATCAAGAAGACCCCTAACAGCTAGACCTAAGGGTGCTTATTGCTAAGGAAAGGAACAAGAAATAATCTGAGAAATAAGCAAGATCTATTGAAATATGGTTAGAATGGGATAATTTACTCTTAAATTAATGTGTTTAATAAGCCAGAATGGGTCTTTTCAGCAGAAAAGAGTAAACATAAATAGTAATTTAATAGAGTCCAATAGTTCTGTCTTTGAATTCTGGAGCAGCTAAACTAGAGTAAGGATGCAATAATCAAATCTTTAATGCCCTGTAGTTCTTTCAAAGTTTTACCTCCAAACTGCAATACTAAAACATTATAATTTTTTTAAATTTAATTTCTATAGTTACCCATTTCAACTCAGTGATACTTAACTGGAAAAGGATTCTAAAACAAACAGTTAAAAACAGCTAGCTAACAGTTAATAACTGCTATCTCTAGCTAGGTAGAGATAGATAGATAGATAGATAGATAGATAGATAGATAGATAGATAGATAGATAGATAATCTGTTTTTAACTGTTTTAATTGCTTTAGAATTATTTTAATTTAAGTGTATATATCACACACACACACACACACACTTGTTAGTATAGGCAAGAAATGGCAGGAGGCCTGGGAACATTGGTCATATACTGCACAGGATAAGTACTATGTGGTTTCAGCCTATTAGCTGGATTGCCAAATTATATAATTTGGTTGCAGAATTTGGCAGGTCTGTATAGCAATGATTAGGAAGGAACCCTATGCCACTTGAGATGAGCTATTTTGTTCATTTTTTCCAGAAATAGGAAGCTTTCCCCTTGTGCTTAATTTGCTTGTCTGAAATAATAGTAAGCTGCCTTGAAATACTAACTCATAATAGAATAGCCTTAATTAACAGATAAAGGCCAAGTCATAATTCTAATGCAAGGAAATTTCCAGCTATTTGGGGGGTGGGGTGGGGGGAGAATAGATTTCTAGAAGGTTCAGGGTTTCTAGTGTACAAATCTATCCAACTATATTACGATTTTTATTTTTATTTTTTTGCTGTGGCTTATATGATCTAACTGGTTAAATAGTGTTTTTCAGGGAGAAATAACTCAAGGGTAATAATTATTTCCAATGAAAAGGGTATAAAATAACTGTAAATTAGACAATATAAAATTGTACTTGCACCTTTGAAAAATTCAAGAATCAAAGTTAGAAATTGGCGTAATTTCTGGAAGTGTTGATATTACAGTTTCCAGAATACCAAGCTAGAGAGGGCAATGGCTAACTCTGTGCATGACTATTAACTGGAGGCACGGTCATGATAGGAAAGTCAGAGTATTGCAATAGTTAAGATCTTGAACTTGGACTAGAAGATCCAGCAACATCCTGAAATTCAGCCCTGGAGTTCATGGGATAACTTCTTTCTCAGCCAACCCTAACAAGTTAGGGGAGATTCTCAGGTGTTCTTATTGTCTCTTAGAGAAAAAGTTGGATATAAATAAAAGATAAAGCATCTTGGAAATCTTTCCAAGAGACTTGGACTTGTAGAATGTTTGTAGGAAGCTTCCTTCCTTCCTTCCTTCCTTCCTTCCTTCCTTCCTTCCTTCCTTCCTTCCTTCCTTCCTTCCTTTTTGTTTCTTCCTTCCTTCCTTCCTTCCTTCCTTCTTTCTTTCTTTCTTTCTTTCTTTCTTTCTTTCTTTCTTTCTTTCTTTCTTTCTTTCTTTCTCTCTCTCTCTCTCTCCCTCTCCCTCTCCCTCTCCCTCTCCCTCTCCCTCTCCCTCCTTATCTTTCTGTCTCTCTCTTTCTCTCACACCTTTGTTATTTTTACAAACTTCTCAAGATGGCATACTTTTCCAACATATTTTACTCCTTCTATTTTCCCACAACAACAAATCTGTGTAGTGAGCTAGGCTGAGAGAGTGTGTCTGGCCCAAAGCATGCAATGTGAACATGAACATTCTGTTTAGCATAAGTGATATTAGAGAAGTACCATGTTTCCCCAAAAATAAGACCCTGCCTTATATTTTTTGAACCCCAAAATGTTTGGCCTTATTTTCAGGGAGGTCTTATTATTTTGGGGCGTGTGGAGCAAGATGAAGCTCCTCTTGCCATCTTACCTGATTTCCAGCTCTCTCTCCCTAACCCTAACCAAAGGAAATGGCAGGGAGCGGCTTCACATACATTTAAATATTTTTGAGGAGGGCTTATTTTGGGGGGAGGACTTATTTTTGGGGGGAGGGCTTATTTTAGCGCATGTGCTCAAAAGCCAGATTGGATTTATTACCAGGGGATATCTTATTTTTGGGAAAATAGGGTAGTTAAGAATAATTGTTTGTTTTGTTTTGTTTTGTTTTGTTTTGTTTTGTTTTGTTTTGTTTTGTTTGTTTTGATTTATATGCTGCCCTTCTCCGGAGACTCAGGTTATTGCGTTAAGCAATAACCTTCATACTTTTGTATATTTTATGCGAAGTCAGCTTATTGCCCCCACAAACCGGGTCTTCATTTTACCCACCTTAGAAAGGATGGAAGACTGAGTCAACCTTGAGCCTGGTGAGAATTGAAATCGCAGTAATTGCAGGCAGCTGGAAGTTAAATACTGCCTTAGTAGGAGGCATCAGTCTCTTACGCCACTCAGGCTCCTTAATTGTCAATTCCTGAATTGACAATTCTTTATCAAGAGAAGTTTGTTTTAACAGAATAACAGAGTTGGAAGGGACCTTGGAGGCCTTCTAGCCCAACCCTCTACTCAAGCAGAAGACCATATATTACTTTAGATAAATGGTCCATCTTCTTAAAAGCCTCCAGTGTTGGAGGGCCCACAACTTCTGAAGGCAAGCCATTCCATTGGTTGATTGTTCTTACTCTCAATAAATTTTTGTATAGTTGGAGAATTAAAAAACAACAACAAAGCATTTTTCTATGTTGGGATCAGGCTCCAAAACCAAAAAAGACAGGCTGACTTTCTTCTAAGATGTTTCCTTTATTGTTCCTTGCCTACAGAAATCTTGAAGCATCAGTAAGGGCATACTCCAAGAACTCCTAAGGATGAGCTTTCTTGACCCTCTTCCACTCACCCACACTATCTAAACTTTGTTATCTTTTGTTCTTACAGAATGCTGCTCTTCCCTACTCAGAATCTGGACTACATTCCACCAAAGATATTTTTGTATTCCTAGTCATTTATTATCTTTTAAAAAAACATGAACATCGAAATGCACCTATACAGATCCTTTTTTTTTTGATGGTGTTGTGGTTTTTCAAACAAGGATAGCTTGTTATTATTTAGAAATTGTAGACATTGTGGTGAAGGCACATAATTGCCTGGATTTCAAATAAGACCAAATACTATCAAAACACCAAGATTATACAATTATTTTTCTGAGGCACAGTATATAGTTTCAGTTCAAATGAAAGTCATATTAATAAAGAATATATACTAAAATTGATGCAGAGGGTTCCCATGGAAATAGCAAAGAAGCAAGATTTTTTTTGTTGTTCTAAAAATAAAGTGTTACCAAAACTGAAAAAAATATTCATGTCAAGGAGGGAAAGACTTATAATTTCATTGAAAGAGCATTGAGGCCACTGTAATGCCTTTATGGAAGTCCGAATGTTCAAAATCTCTTTTTAGTCAATTAACTGAAAATTGTAGCAACATTTGACAAATGTTTTGTCAACATTTGTTAAACTTTTAGAAATAGAAAGGAAAATGGAAGAGAATTTTGTTTTGCAATGTCTAAGTGGATTCTTTTGGGAGGAAAATAAGGAAAGGTTTCCTCAGTGTGGAATTGGAAATACCTCTCTAAAGTTGAGGCTGGCCAAATGCACCTTTTGGTCCCTGTTATCACATGGAAAAGTTTTTAAAAAGAGCAGTTAAGATTAGTCTGACAATCTGCTGCGTTAGCATTTCTCTTCAGTGAAATCATGAAATGTTTTTGTTTTCATAAAATGTCTGATGTAATATTTTACTGCTCACATCCATAGACTATAATTATTCTTTTATTTGATGAAATTTATGAATAATCCTACTGACAGTTCTCTCCATTCTGTACATGTCTAAAAAGTCTATTATTTATCAGGCAATATTAACCCAGGCAGGTGGCAGCCCAGTATATGGGTTTTAAGTCTTTGTTACCACTTGCCACCTCATGGCCTTTATCAGAAACATCAAGTGGCTCCATGAAAATAACCATGGATGATATCTAAAAACATTTCTGTTTTTAGATATGGAATGCTGGAATGCTTTTATACCATTTTAACAATATCCTTGAAATAGTTACATTAGGCTAGATTTCCTGAGCAATACAATTGACAGCACATCTGCTCTTCACTTCTAGAAGAAGTACAGGAAAGTTAATGATATCTTCAAGAAAGGCAGTGTGATAGGATTACCACCATCTTTCTTATCCATGGTCTGTTATCCTGTTTCACCTTTTATATTCAGGCTTTTATGCTGAAGATAGCCAGTCTGGGGGGGGGATCATGATATTTATAGGTCCATTATTAAAACAAACACATTCAGAAAGTGTAGCTTATCATAATACTATAATATATAATAGAATACAATACGTTATTTGGACATGCATTTGTCTCCAACGCAGAAGCTCCAGTGTACATGCAAAGCAACAGAATCATCATCATCAGCAGCAGCAGCAGCAGCACAATCATCACTTGGGTACTAGATGTAATTTCCCCTACCTTCACCTGTTGCTTTCTATCTGTCAAAAAGCTAATAAGCCACCTACAAGTATAGACAGACACAGTGAGGTGTATCAGTTTAGAGTTAAGAATTTCTGGAATGATGCTATTGAATGCTGAGGTGAAGTCTATGAAAAGGACCCACACATAAGTCCCCAGGGATTCAAGATGTTGCAAGATGTAGTGTGGTGCCATATTAACAGCATCATCTGCTAACCTATTTGTTTTGCAGGCAAACTGCAAGGCATGAGCATCCATGCATCCATCCATGAGCATCCATGCATCCATTCAGCTCCCTGATGGAGGGTTTCTTAGGAACCAGGATGATGGTAGAGCATTTGAAGCAAAAAGGGACATAACACATCTCCAGTGATTTATTAAAGAACTGGATGAAGATGGGGGGACAGTTGTTCATCAGAAGCTTTAGTCCATATGGGTCTGGTGCTTTTCCAATCTTTTGTCTATAAAATAGACCTCACACATCTTTTTCTAAGATCACCAGAGGTGTGGGACCCAGAGGGATGGAGATAGGTCTAGGAAATTTGACTACTGTTGATACATCTGAGGTGGGGAAGGGAGTGGTAGATGTCAGCAACCTCCTCTCAAACAGTAGAACACTATCAAAAGAAATTGACAGATATTATAATAGTACCTTCTAACTATAGCAACAATAATATGACCATCATAAACCATTAAAACAAATTAAATTTCTGTATCAATGTCTTCATCAGTATGACCCCATAAGGGTTCAGCAACACAGTTGAATATTAAAGGGCCGACTGAGCCATTAAATGGTGACTATCAAATATAGTCTCAAATACCCAGTGAGACATATTTGTATATATGGATGCACACAGAATTGATACTAATGTTATACAGTATAATAGTTGTGCATTTTTATACTACTCACAGGATACAACTTGTTCAAAATAAATGTTGTTCTGGATAATTCAGATGGTTTTTAACATGGTTCAATGCCTCTTCATGTGAGAAACATTTAGATTTGAACTTTTGTTCTATGGGATGCTAGTTATTAAACCAAAGAGTAAACATGCTAATAACCAACATAGTTATTAACCTCTTGGATAAAATACAGGAATGCAGTATGATGTTGGATGTGTCATTACCTTCAGGTAGAAAGTTTAAATTTAATGCAGCTATTTTCCAGAATTCTGCCCTAAAATGTCAAATAATCAATTTTCTCAGTGTGAATATTGAATAAGAAAATGAAGGTGACACTCTTAATTTTGCTGCTAGTGTCTCAACTATGATGCAAGGCCAAGTGTTTCATTAGAATATTTGTATTGAGGAATGAAGGTTGGGCTTGAAAAAAAAAGAATCCTAGATATCTAAAGCCATTATTCACAAATGCATGAAAAGCAGACACAGTACAGTAACTCAAAATACAATGTTTAGGCAATGCAATTTCAAGTTTAGGTTGCCCTTTAACTAAGATAGTTGGAAGTGAAAAACAAAGTTTGGGAGAATGGTGATGCATTGCTATTAATGGCACGTACATATTATGCCCTTGAGTTGCCCCGTCTCGTGATGATATTGGCTATGGGTGTCAAAGTCGATCATGTCACATGACGTCATATGATGTATCATGATGGTTTTTGCCTTTTGGGAGCCAGGGTGGGCATGGCTTGTGCATAGTGCATCCGGCCCACAGGCCACCAGTTCCTGGGCTAGACTCTAAGCCAAATCTTAAATATTTAAAAAACGCTTTCCTAAATATGCAGTATATTGTTCCTAACATATACAGTTTTCTCAAGTAGTTTCTCCTAATATCCTGCATCTCTTATTTTGTAAAAAAAATACTCCTGAAAAAGTTTTGCACTATTGTATTAACAACATTTTAAAAATCGAAGCAAGTTCCTTACTGTCAATTTATACAACTTTTAATTTGAGTTATATCCCCTCCTGCCCTGGAATTCATTCTGCTGAATTTCTGATTTTAATTTTTAGAAGTACAGCAATTTTCATCTCCTTTACTTAGAAGCAAAAGTAAGCCTTAAGGGAATGTCTCAATAGATCCTATTTTGCTGGGAGGAAAAAGGGGAATGAGATGAAATGATTTGGGTAAGTATAATAAGACGGCTCAATGTGATTATATGGGGAAAATATAATCTTTTATCACTTTTTCACTAGGCTGAGGATACAATCCACTTGTAAGTCCAAGTCTTTTTACATGGTTTGGACTATGTCCAGTTCTTTGTGTTTTGGTATACTTAATTTTTTTTTATTATATGTATAATAAAAATACATGTATAATGGAAGAAAAAAATAGTTTTGCTATGCATAAAAGTGTGAGGTAATCACAAATGTTTGTTAACTTCCCTGAAAAAAAATGTCAAAACTTGTCCACATAAATAACTGAAGAGCCTGCTGAGTGAAATATTTAATTTTCCTAGACCACGGTATAAAATAAAGTGAGGTAAGGAGGCAGTTTAACACAAGGGGAGCTGTTTGCACATGTAAATTGGATTTGAGAGTGAAAGTTCTTTCAATAAATCTGATATTGAATATTATCTGCAAGATCTCTCCAGTGGCATTAATCCGATATTATTCATATGTATACCATCTTACTAGGGATGTAGGAACATAGTGCTTTACCAAATGTAAAGCAATGCAGGCAGCTGTATTTGACTATTTTGCTGAAAGAGACTTGTCAACATACAACTTTTTTTCTGCTTTCCTTCCTACCCTGGTGTTTTACATTGTAATATTTATTGTTTGTTTGTTTGTTTGTTTGTTTGTTTATTTATTTATTTATTGGTTCGATTTATCTGCCGCCCTTCTCCAAAGACCCAGCGCGGCTTACAATGCATTATGCAATAGCCTTCAGATTTTTGTATATACCTGCTTAATAGGGCTTTTTGGGTCTCACTAAGCGGTGTTCTTTTTTATACAAAGTCAGCTTATTGCCCCCTCATTTTACCTACCTTGAAAGAATGGAAGGCTGAGCCAACCTTGAGCCTGGTGAGATTTGAACTTGCAGTAATTGCAGGCAGCTGGTGCTACTTAACAACACTTTAGTCTGCTGCGCCACCAAGGCTCTTCTTTAAACTAGACATTCAATTAGACATATCAAGTTCCTGCAATAGTTCTTCATATGTTTTAGCCTCCAGTCCCCTAATCATCTTTGTTGTTCTTCTCTGCACTCTTTCTAAGGCTGAGGATTATCTGTGTTCCTTCAGACAGATTTCCTGGATCAGTGAAAATCAAACAGCCATTCCTGGCATTGGACATCAGGGTGATGGGTAGGGAGGTTGCGAAGGGACTATATTGTATAGTACGTGGGATGGCTACAGCCATGAAAACGGGCTTTTAATAGCACTGCTTGAAGGGAGAGTGATAGAAGATAGCTTTCTCCAGCTGAGCACACCAAAATTAGACTTGGAAATCTTTCCTTTAAATTTCTTAAATTCTGGAGCGTCGGGGGGGTAGGAGGCTCTGGGGCAGGAAGGGAGATGCTGGTTGTAGGAGATGTCGACGGCTCCCTAGGTGGCTCAGTGGCTAAGATGCTGAGCTCGTCGATCAGAAAGGTCGGCAGTTCGAATCCCTAGTATAAGTCTCCTGCGTGAGCAGGGGGTTGGACTAGATGACCTCCAAGGTCCCTTCCAACTCTATTACTGTTACTTTGAGGGAGAGATGGAAATTGTTAGCCCTTCTGTCAGCAACTGAGTCTGCATGCCTATATCTAAGCTTTCTCCAAGTCAAGGAGGCCTGTCTTCATTACTCTTGGGTGGTTTGGTCGACAAATTTCCCTGGCAGAACTGCAGGGAGGGTACCTCAAATCATGGGCAGGGGGGAACGATGGAGCAGCTGGCCTGTTTTGTAGTTGCGGGTAGCTCCATTGCTGGAGGCATTCAAAGATAGACTGGACAACCATTTGTCTGAGATGGTGTCCAAATTGGGCATTTTAAGACTTATGGACTTCAACTCCCAGAATTCCTCAGCCAGCCACAGGTCCACATGCTGGTTGGGGGAATTCTGGGCCCTGAAATCCACAAGTCTTAAAATTGGCAATTTGGACACCCCTGGTGTGAAATCTCTTGCCTTGAGCAAGGGTTGGACTAGGAATAGACTGGACAACCGTTTGTCTGAGATGGTATTAGGTGGAGGTGTCCAACCTTGGCCATTTTAAGACTTGTGGACTTCCTACTCCCAGAATTCCTCAGCCATCATGTGGACCTATGACCGGCTGGGAAATTCTGGGAGTTGAAGTCCACAGCGCAACCAAGGCTCTACTGTATTTTGGACCATGTTGGTTCCCTTCATTCAGACAAATATAGATTAAAAACCCGAAGAATGTTTGTTTCTGCATAAAAGGGTTAGTTTCATAACTTAATACAGTAGCATCTAGCACAAAATAAACAGCTCAGTGAGCCACAAAAATGAACTTCATTATCAGTCAATTCCAACCTTATTCATTTTATGGTCCTACCAAAGGATTTGAAAATGTGCTGCCCAGAATTCCCACCCAGCAGAGTTTGGCTGGGATATCTGGGACCAATAATCTCAAAACACTGAGTGGACACCAGATCCACTCAATGTTTCTCATCTTCTCAGTGGAAACCACAAAGAGATCTGTTGGAACCATCTGAAGGCCAAGCTAGTCAAGCATTCATGGGGAACCTTCACCCATCAAGTCAAGTTCTCTTTCATGACCAAGCCACAAATTGGTTAGGATTCAATTTGACTGAGCTCTAAAATGTGGCTTATAAATTTCAGGGGCTGGGTTTGCTCAGCAAACACCAGAAAAAGCTGAGGTGGTTTAGCATGTGATGTAAATAAAGTCACAGGGGATCTCATGCTCCCAAGTAATCCATAAACTGGAGAAATAACTAGCAGTCTTTCCAATCAAATGGAGCAGGGGTGTCCAAACTTGGCGACCTGAAGACTTGTGGACTTTAACTCCCAGAATTCCCCA
>JANHZT010010168.1:42051-53539 GCA_032468215.1 Stegonotus admiraltiensis
TGCTATGCTATGCTATGCTATGCTATGCTATGCTATGCTATGCTATGCTATGCTATGCTATGCTATGCTATGCTACTGTCTTTTAGACAACTCCCAAGTCCTAAGGCCTTAGTTTGGCCTCCTTTTTAAGTCTTGTGCCCCTTTTGACTGCCAGTACCAAGCCTTGTGCCCACATCCAGCCTCTTATAGTTTAACCAAAACTTGAATTAATACTTTCCAGTTGTTGATACTCAAAGAAAGATCACTTTAATGAAAGATAGCTGATATTTCCTTGAGCACTGAGGACATTACTATCCTCATTGAGTTACTGCCCAGCTCTGATCTCTACTTGTTTGTCTACCTTTTCTCAGCCTGTTCATCCAGATATTTCTGTCGGTTTCTGGAACCTGTCAAGGTAGTTCCTTCTTTCTTACATATATAGCTTTGTTTTTTGTCTTGATTCTTTTCTTCCACCCTGGTGGTTATGCTAATAGATACGCTTTCAGTTGAGAGGGATAGGGAGGAACTGAAGTCGGAAACATAAAGAGACAGCAGACTTATCTGTGGACTTTCCAGCAATACTGGAGCCACCCAGCAAGTTCATAAAATCCTTGCTGGCACTCACTGACAGTAACTCAGACTCAGGAGCCACTTAATCCAAAGTGATGGCACTTACGAAGATCCACAAGCAGAGAGCTGAACTTAACGAATGCTCTAGAGTGTGAACAAGAAAGCAGATTCTGCAGCTAACATTTCAGGAATCTCAACTGTGCACCAGTGGCAGCTCAAGATGGCTGCTGTAATTTCTTGCAAGTTCTCATCTTAGATGCTGATGAGAACAACTTCAAATAAAAGAAAATAACTTGAGCAAAATTTCTCAGCGCCTCAGCTCTTGGCTGTGAAGGGCCTGCATTACTATGTTTTGGTCTTGAATTTCCTCTGACCTTGTCTCTTACTTATCCTCTGGGTCTATTGCCTGATTTACAGCTCACCACTGTAAATGCCTGCTTGACCACAAGAACAGTCTGACTGCAGAAATGAAGGCTGTTTTACTCTAGCTACCTGCTATAAAGCTTGAGCATGCTTATCTCTAGCCCATGGCAGATTTATAGCCTGCTAATTTGCTTCCTGGCAGACAGCCATGCTGGCATGGAAATCCACTCTGGATGGCAGTACCTCCATTTCAATCACACTTCTGTTAATGACATAAACCACTTTTCACATTCTTTTTTGTTTTGTTTCTGTATCTCTTGCTGGAGGCAGCCCAGCTCTTCCTTAAAGAGCAGATTCTCATTTTATCAGGGCATATACACATTAAAGAGGTACATGTGCCAATAAAGTTCTATCAAATAAGGCAACTTTTTAAAAGATGAGCCGTAATAATGGATATGTGGATAGTCATAGAAACTGCAAGCCATTAGAAAAATGTAAAACACTAAAAACAAAATGCTTTTATTATAACAATAATAAAACCTAAATGTACAAACGTACAAGCAAAATATAGAAAAGCAGATGCTTCATCTTCAGGGGACAAAATGTTTCCAGTATGTTGGTTACTCTGCTATTCTAGATTGCTTTTGGTCTTCAAATAACAAATTTGAATTTTTGCTATTTTTACCTAAAGGTACTACAAATTGAACTAGGAACCTTTCACACAAAACATGCATTTAACCTCTGAACTAGCTTTCTGGCCATTACTTAATAATGGACAGCAACGTTGTTATCTCTGAGAGGTTGGGTTTTTTTAAGCACATAAAATGGTTGTATTATTTCAGATGTGCTCCCTAAAACAAAGTAAGTTAGGTGTCATCAGTATTATTGAATTGAATAGAATAGAATAACAGAGTTGGAAGACCTTGGAGATCTTCTAGTATATTGAATAATGTCTATCCTACTAAATATACTAAATATAAGTACAACTTTTTTGTTCTTCTTTTTGCCATCATTTCCCCTTTTTAAAAGGCAGCAAAAGAATTCACATTGTTAAAGTTAATTGCTGGATTAAATTGCTATTTGTCAATAGTGGTGTAATTTGTAATATAAATTACAGCAGTGAGTTTCAAGCACATTTTATCAATAGATATCAAATCATTTAATAACAATATTTCTACAAAATAAACAAGCTTTTCCCTTCTTCTTTGTAACTCATTAAAAAAAAACCTGAAGGTTTTAGTTGATGCAGGAGCCAGCTCTGCAAAATTCCTAGTAAATAAATTATCACCAGGAGTCTCAAAATCCATTACCATAAAAAAGCCATTTTTTCCCTCCCTAATCGATTGCCTGCTGTGCAGTTGCTAATGGGACTGTACACACATGTTGCATAGAGAGAATTCATTTGCAGGCTCTTCTTAGTTTTATTTTGCTGATTTTTTTTCCTATAGAGTTCTCACTAACATTCACAAATTAGTTGGTACATAAAATAAGCACTTTGCTGTGAACACATTGGGGGTTTAGAAGCGTTACAAGAGAATTTCCTATTCTAATGATAGACAAAACAGGAGAAAAAGAGAAAAATGGAAAGCAGGCAAGTCCAGAGTTTTATCTTTGTGGCTTGAAATCTGTTCAGTTATTAAAAGTTATAACACAGATTCTTTGAGGACATTATCCTTGAGGACATTATCAACGTACTGGTCAAGTGGAATAAATGTCTTGTGGCTTATCTAAACTTTGGAGGGCCTGATTTTCAGATTTGCTACATACTCAAAGAATATATTATTAACTTGAATTCGTACATTACTTTCAATATTTCAGTTTTTTGAGGCCCATGGGCAGTAGTTTTTATTTTTGGTTGGTTGTCCACTATATTAGTGGCTTGTTAAAGTTGAATTATACCTTCCAGTGTTCAGCTGTATTGTGAGAATTTTGATATGATCTAGCACACCTAGAAACTGTCACATTGAGGAACATTGCTTTAGTGAAATACACATACGAACATGTACATATGCAGGCATTTTATGAAAATTTCAGGCATTATTTTTAATCTTTCCACATTTTAAGTGGCAAGTTACACACGCCCAGATTACATCTTCATATAAATAAGAGAGTTTGCTATTATATTTTCTCTTCAATATAAGTTGTTTATATTATTGATATAGTATTGATATTATTGAGGAAATGCTAACTATATGTTTACAGGTTTACAGGTTTTGATATGTTTATAAGTTTTAATTTAAGGGCAAGAGATCCTGTGACACAAACAATGCATGACATGCATGTATTAATTTCTGCTATAATCAATTTTTCAGGATGTTAATGAAATAAATGGAGTCCAGGGTACTTATTAGAATTTTAGGAATTCCTGGATATCTGAGCATTCTCTCCAGGATGAAAGCAGTTCCAAGATTTTCTGAAACTGAGAAAGGTTATTAAGACCCCACTGTACTAAGAAAGCCTTTGGAGGCTGTTTGCTTGGTGTCACAGTAAGAAACAAAGAAGCCATGATTAGAAGTAAAGTCCAGAAGCCTGAATATTGTGATAGATATTCCAAGCTGAATTTATTTAGAAGTTCATTACAGTGGAGTGCATTGAATAATTTGAATACATTCTTCCCACGCATTTTGCACCTTGAGATGTAATTTACTAATCAACATGTCCCTTGTCTCTTGGTTGCTTATATTACATTTTTCAGACTGCCATAATCTGTCACATCTGAAGTTTATGATTGTCTATATTGTAGAATGCTTCCTCAAAATACAGTAATAATAGAAATTATTATTATCAATATATTGTTTTACTTGTTAAGTGTCATTGAAAATTAGTTGTGTGACTGAAGGGGCTTATAAACTTGAAAAAATAAAAAAAAATAGTACTTTCTATCTATATTTCTGTCCTTCCTTAATCTCATATCACTATTGGGTTAAAATGTATAACACTTTTATTTAAATAAATGATATTAATTATATATTACATCTGGTTTGAAAAGGATCATTTATACTTTCCAAAGGTCTCAGATGCAACCTCAAGAGCTCCCAACATTTTCTGCCAAACTAAATTTTGATGTGAGACAAGGGGACCAAATTATAAATTCATTTGAAGTAATTTGTCAGGTGTGAAAGTTGAAACAGAAATAGAAACAAAATTTTCTGTTTTGTTCTTTTTTCTAGGTAAGTGTCTAGTTTATTTATATAACATTTGGGGGAAGAAGTACCTCAGAATACACATCTTTTCATCTTAAATATTCTTCTGATGGACTCATGGTACAAAAAAACCACATGGTAAGTTTTCATGCTATATTGTTCCTTTGATAATGTCACAACATCTTGACAATCTAATCATGTCTGCCTATTTAAGTACTCATCTGTCCTAAACTCTTAGAAAACTTGCACAAGATTTCCAAATAGAGATGGTGTCAAGCAACCAGACTTTACCTCTTCATTGTCAGAATATTTAAATATTTTTTTACCGTTGGTTATTCAGGCATAGAACAAAAGGAATTTACATGTCTTTTCAGTCAGTGACTTGTTCCTGTTCCTGAGATGTTTTAAACAAATGGTGACAACTTTGCTATATGATGCAAGAACATGATTTAAATGCTTGTAGATAGGTGATCCGCTTTTCATCCCACTATGAAATGAGATTGAAATCTAAACTTGGTTGCCATGGATGCTTAGCAAGATTAATAAAATCTTTTTCAGGATAGCATCTTACTGTACCCTCTGTGTACAAATTTTATAAGAATCATGGTCTGATTCTCCAAGAAACACTATTACTTTGCTGACCACCCATACCATGTTTAGTTCTGCAAAGTGATTCTGACTTAAAATTTACTACTTCCTAGCAGTCAACAGAAGAATCCTCTTAAATGAACCATTCTCTGAAGTGAACTGTCTTGACAGACTTCTCTGTGATGATTAGAGACTAAAGCCCTTTAAAGTGTTTTGTGGTGTTAATTAAGAAGTCTTGTGCTCAACTGTTCTCACAGGCTTTTCGAAATGCCTTTCTCTGGAATGTATAACATAACAGACTTGATCTCATTATCAATGTTAATTTTCTTTATTGTGAGCTTACCATTCTTCAATTCTTCTTTCAAAAAACCCCCAGGAATATTAGGGGCTTTTTTATATATATAACCAGGTTTCTCTTATTAATTAAAATTTGAAACAAGTCATTTTAAAAGGGCCCTGTTTGCTTGTATAATATTCCCAGTCTATATTGAATTGAGCAATTTTCCTTTTATTTTCAAAAGCTTTAATAATGGGTAGATGAGGATTGCATGTACTGGCTAGCTGTTTGGTTCTCCAATGTATATATATATTTCCTTCCATTTATTCAACTTGGTTAATTGTGTGTGTGTGTGTGTGAGAGAGAGAGAGAGAGAGAGAGAGAGAGAGTAAGTGAGTGTGTGTGTGTGTGTGTGTTTTCTTGTGTATTAATCTCTGTGTGTATTAAAAGAAAATCATAAATGAAAACTTTAACGTGATGGTTACTTAAAAATTAACCAAATAAAAATATTTGATCTCTAGATCCTGTCTCACAAATCACAGAACCTTAGACATATCAAAATGACTAATTCAAAAGCTTTAGAAAGCTTACACATAAAGCAACCTGTTTTCCCACTCTCTTCAATCACCATCAAGAAGACACAGCTCATTTGCTTCCTGTTGTCTTTATTCACAAAATTTCCCTACTGTTCTACATCTTCATTTGAGGGGATCTGGCCTGGATAATACAGCAGATGCTGAAAAAACTTCAGATTTAAAAATACCATATTGGAGAAATGTCATGTTATGAGCTACCATTGACTGAATTCATCAAACACTATGACAATTCTTTCACTATGGACTTTGATGAGGATAGCTATTTCCTTTTGATCCTCACCCTTTTTTTTTTGTCCATTTTGTCCATTTCCAAATATTCTTAGGACCTCACAGCTTTAGAAGGACTGTATAGGTCATGAAATGTGAAAACCAGCCTAGCAAATAACCCAAATTAAAATATCTCTAAAAGCTAGTTGGCTTCTGTTTCAAGACACCCATTAAAGGAAAGTTCAACATCTTTCTAGATCTTGGTCATGGTTATAGATCTTGGCTGCTGAACTGTCTTACTATTAGGACATTTTCCTTTATCACTCTGAATTAATATTAGAATAACTTAACATCACTGTTTCACAAGTGATACTCAGGAATAAAAGATAATACAAATACAATACAATACAAAAGACTTTTTGTATGATGGTTCTTAGATAAATGCTAATTTATCTCCCTTTATTATCAAACCCCATCCCAGGGTAAACTACTGTAATTTACTCATCTCTAACTGTTATTTATTTCCAGGGCCTTGACTATTCTCATTTCCCTTCTCTCAAATCACTCTCATTTGTTCCAAACCTTAAACAGAGCTATTTAAAACTGGACACAGTACTTGGCATGGAGTTTAAACTAATGCTCAGAGATCTCTATATTGTGAAATTTTCCTCTTTGGCAAACAAAGCTAATATGAAATTGTGCTTCTGCTAGCTTCCATTGCTATAACTAATTTCTTGAATTGGGTAATAACCATAATTGCAACAGCTATTTCAGATAAGTGAATTATCATAAAGACATAAAGGAAGAGGGGAGGATGTATTGAGTAGCAACACTACAGGAAAAAAGGTAAATAACCATTTTATAGGTTGTAAGCTGGATCAGCCTTCACATAAGGGACAAGGGATAAAGTATCACAATTTAAACACATTGCATTGAATTCTTTTCATATGTTGATAGCAATAGTGCAAGAATGTTCAAGAAGAACGTGAGAGAAGCCAGCTAATGCACACAAATGACTACAATACCCATTGAGAATTTTGTGAACAAGAGAACTTATAAAGGAGCCATCGATATGAGTCACAAAAAGCATTTTTAGTTGCTTATGGTGGCAATTGGAATTTAGGTAATTGTGTATATATGTCAATGATTTATGCATAATAATTTTGAAAGGCTCTTGGCCCCCATACTAAAACTCTTATAGAAAACCCACCTATATAAAAATATTCAGAAGAAAAAGAGATTTTGACTGTCTCAGATTTTTGTTAAAAAAGGTGATATATCCAAAAAAATTCCAAGTGGATTTCTCCTATTATCAATAACAAAACTCCAAGGCTGAATAAATGCTACTTAATGGACAATGGACAAAAAGCTGTGCTAGAGTCTGGTAGATTGTTTGGCTTCTCTATAGATGCAGCATTTAAAAAAACCACAATTATTTACAGTCATGAGTGAAGCCGCTTCCAATAAATGCTATGGGTTTAGAGTCTGATGCATGGATCAAAAACTCTTTAATGTAGTACTTCCATTAATAAATGTTTTTAATATGCCCAGCTTTCTACTTAAAATAGTACTGTGTTGAAGGTCAAAGTGAAGGCTGAATTGATTAAATTGATTTTTGAGAATATCATCACAAAACAATGAAATGTTAGATAAGAAGGTAGACCTGAAAGAAATCTAGAACAACAGTCACTGGGCAAAAAAAAAAAAAAGTTTTATCTAAACACAACAGTGAAGAATTGAGGCAATGAATTTGCTGACAAAAATAGGTGTCCACATCATGCAAAAGCTTACATATAACTAGACCAAGGTGTGTGCGCGTATGTGTGTGTGGGAATGACTTGGGTTTGAATCAGGAGGATTTTAGTTTTTTAATGTTATATCTTATCCTTTCCAAATGATCATAATGGTAAGTGTCACAGCAAACAGCTGGCCAATAGGTGATGTATTCAGCGATATTGGCATCATGGGGAAGTCTGTGTGGATGGCCAATAAATCTGCTCAGGCTTAATGATGAGTCAGAAGAAAAATGTTATTAATACTGAAAGTGCAAGCCAAATGTCAGCCCACAGTGATTAGTTGCACATCATGTGGGGCAGTGAATTTCAGCAGAGAGTCAGTGCAGGATGTTACATCTTCCTCATTGTCCTCATTTTTCACACTTAATTTTTTCTGCTTTTTTTTTCCATTGATGGAGACAAATATTCTGAGTCAGAATGAATCTTTTTATTTCTCTAGTAAATCAACACTCTACTAAATGCAGCATGGGGTTCAGGCAAATTGAGCTGTTCACAGCTATTCCTCGTACTGTGAAACTTTATATTTTGATCTTTCCCAGTATTAATGTTAATATTGGAAATGGCTGAATAGTAATAGGGTTTACCCCCCAAATAATGAAGGAATTGGTATAACAATAGAGAACCTCTACTTATACACTAAAGAGTGATTTTTCTACAGAAGATCTAAATCAGGGGTGGGTTCTACTTACCTTTACTACTGGTTTGCAGCAGGGCCGCGCACACACACTTGCTTTGCTTGCACATGTGTGCGCTTTTTGCAAGCGCAGAAGCTTCTGTGCATGCACAGAAGTGTTTTGATGATATTGGGGTCGGTGGGCAGAGCCACCCGCCAGTTTTACTACCGGTTCTATAGAACCGGTGCGAACCAGGGGCAGCCCACCACTGATCTAAATGAATGTTGATGTGTTAGGAAGAGCCACACTTAACCTAAATTAATGCCTCAGTTGAGCTTCTTGACTGATTTAATCTATGAATTCACTTGTATGTGTATTTGTGTTTAGGTCTCTCTCTATATATACAACCCAAATAAATAAACATTTGCAGCACCTGTGATCATAGGTTCTAGTAGGGAACCAGTAGAATCAATAGATCTTTTTAAAGAGGCTTTTTTCTCATTCTCTGTCTTCCGTCTTACATTATAAAGAGCCATCAAAAGACCTTTGAAGTACTTTCCCCTTGTCTATAACTATTTGCATTCATAAATAGCAGAAGTACCAGATGATAATCTGATTTTCTTTCCTAGAATCATGTTTACTGTGAAGAAATGGCTCTTCCTTGATATTTTAGTATAAGATGGGTTAGAGAGAATAGACTTTTGAGAGTTTTTATTTACCCTGGACCAATAAAGAGCATTTATGGAACCCTACCTTGCCAGTTCCTTAACCTTTCCTACTTCAAAAGGCTGACATCAATCAGAGATTTTCAAGACTGATGTCAGCCCTTGGAAGTAAGTAAGAAACAAACAAACATAGCAGGGGTATCAAGAATACTTCTTATTCTATTTTGAGTGCCTTTCTCATGCTTTCCTTTTCCTCAAGACTAAATAATCTTTTCTGAAAATCCATTTTTAAAGACTACCCTCATTCCCTCCCCATCTACATTCCATCAAATGTATTCTCTTCTATCCCACTTTTTTTGTGCGTACAATGTAACATTGGAATAAAATGTGGTACTTGTGGCTATGGAAACAAAAATGCCAAATATTATTTTTAATTTTTAATATGACACGATAGTTTTGATTTATGGGCTCTTCCTTTCTGCTCTCGTGTTCGTTTTTTTTTTAAAAAAATGAACACGAACTGAATATTTTAGATCCATCTTCTATCATTGTGTGGTCAGACTTAACTAAGTATTATAGTGTATATACATGAAGACCTGGAGGACAAAAACTTCAATGAAAGCCTAAATGGTGCTGTATAAATGTTTGCATTTCTGTGAAACAGAATAGATTCCCAAATGTCTGACACTGGTCATTTTCTCTCCTAGGCTTCTGTTAAGGCTTTGAAGCTTCTTTCTTTCTTTTTTTATCACTGGCTTCAACATAACAAAAACCAAGATACATAATCTCCTTCTTCAAAATGTTGGTCATGGCAAAGAAAGATCATAATATATGTGACCCAATACATATATCTTTTTGAACAAATTGCAGAAATATCAGTCTACTATTATGATCTATTCATGATCCACTAAAGGATGAGAGATCAAGTAAAATGTTAATCTTGAATTCTCTTTCAGCTTCCTTTCCTATAAAATGAATTTTATAATACTTCTTATGACAAGATCAATGTGTGATTATACTTGGTTCTATTTACAGAAGACAAGGCCTTTGTTGGAAAGATTGTTGGGCATCATTCTCTTTTGGGAGAAGTACAACTATAATATAAAAATAAAGTATCTTAATGAGGGGGACCAGATAATGATAATGAAGACATCCATCAACAGTTAATACTTCCTAGCCAAATCATACTAATTATTTTTAAATTTTTACTTCTATATGAAAATTGTAAAAGGCAAATATTAAACAAATCCATAATACTGTTTGTCTTTTTTGTGCTATGTTTGAAACTGGCTTGATCTAGGTCATAGTGAGGATGAATTGTAATGTTTGGAATAAGCTTCCAATTATTAAAATGCAGTCTAACTAAACTCCTTCTACCCTGTATGAAATATGCTATGAACTCCTAGTATGAAACTAGAAACTGCTTTTTAAAAGAAGCCACCTTCTAAATACAGATTAAATTTTATTAGTGTCTGTTAGTGACCAACAGGGGAAAGAAAAGGAAATGTAAGATCAAATGTAAAATTTGGCATTAATAACAAAACAAAATAATGTATGTAATACAACAGTGCACGCTGTAATTATCATTGTAAAATTTTATATCTACATCTAAAATGAAGTAAATATCCAAATAAAATAATTTGACACTATAAACCTCAATCACTCTATAAATTTAAAAATCTAGAATACTGATATATACCAAGCACAGTATTAGGTTTGATTCCATTTGTACCCACAAGTAATGTAAATTCAGTCCTCCTTGAATTCCATTGACTCTTATCTATTGACAATTCACCTTGACCATTAATAGTTCAGATTACTGTCAAACTTGATTTTATTTAGGGCTGCATCAGGGTTGTGTTTTACCTCAGGTGGCCATGGCCAGGGTGGGCATGGCCAGCTCAACATCACTCATGTCAGGGGTGCCTGTGGTGGCCTGAGCACCCTGCCAGTGAAAACAGGCTCCTGGGCTCCATTTTTGGCTGCGACTGCTTCCTGCAACTCTGCCAGTGAAAATGGAGCTTGGGAGGGCTGCTCGTAGTCCTCCTGACCTCTGTTTTGGCTCACAGGGGTACCATGGGTTGGTCTTTTGCTGTTTCCAGGGAAGCCCCGTGGACTGGATCCAGCCTGTGGGCCTTCAGTTTGACACCCCTGCTGTAGAGAGAGAGCAAGCAATAAAGTTGTACTCATTTGAAAAATCTTAATTTCTGATTTCTTTGGCCTGACATACCAATTGTCCATATCACAGTTGTTATACAACACCTGGCTACAGTTATACAGTACGTGTTAGGGCTTTTCTTATGCGACAGAGGAAAGTCAGCACAAAATTTCCCCGGCCAACCTGGAATACCTGATGACAGAGGAGTGATGCTCTTTCTTTAGCTATTGATATAAAATGAGCATTGTATGAAGGATCAATTCATCTGAATCCTCACTATAAGAACAGGTTCAACTAGCTAGAGGAACTTAATAAAATTACACATGTATAGGCACTGAAGGCTTATGGAATCTGGCCCTAAAAAGAATTGTAACTGTGATGTAGAAATTAAAGACTATATATAATAAAATGTCAACTTGCAAGCTACAAGTTGTCATGAGTAGGAGGGAGGGGGAAACTGATAGAGTTGTTTTACATTCCAGGCATTTTTTCAAACCGCAATGAGAAGAGCGTGTTAGATTTCACAGCCAGG
>JANHZT010010168.1:62729-76264 GCA_032468215.1 Stegonotus admiraltiensis
AAATTGGGGCGGCCCCCCCCCCCCCCCCCGCTTTATGGTGTCCTATTTAGGCACACTTTTGAGGCTGGGCCAGGGGTGAAATGTTCCAGTTCAGACTGGATCACCCAATCCAGTAGCGATGGTGGTGGATGGTTCGGAGAACCAGTAGCAAAAATCCCTGCCCCATCCCCATGCCCAGCTGAGTCTCACAATCATCAGAGGCTTTTTTTATTATTATTATTTTTAAAAACATTTTTTCTACAACCTCTTTAAAATGCTTTTAAAAGTAAAAAAAAAACTTCTGATGATTGTGCGGCTCAGCTGGGATCGTCAGAGGCTTTTAAAGGCTTTTTTTTTCCTACCACCTCTTTGGCCGAAGAGGTTGTAGAAAAAAATGCTTTTAAACGTTTTTTTAAAAAAAGCTTCTGATGATTGTGCGGCTCAGCTGGGATTGTCAGAGGTTTTTAAAGGCATTTTTTTTCTACCACCTCTTTGGCCGAAGAGGTTGTAGAAAAAAAATGCTTTTAAAAGTTTTTTTTTAAAAAAGCTTCTGATGATTGCGCAGCTCAGCTGGGATCATCAGAGGCTTTTAAAGGCTTTTTTTTCCCTACCACCTCTTTGGCTGAAGAGGTTGTAGAAAAAAATGCTTTTAAAAGCCTCTGACATCCCAGCTGAGTTGCCTGATCATCAGAAGCTTTTAAAAGCATTTTTTTTTACAACCTCTTCAGCCAAAGACGTGGTAGAAAAAATGGTTTTAAAAGTTAAAAAAAAAAAGTTGGCCACACCCACCCAGTCACATTTCCCCACCACCACCAAGCCACACTCACAGAACCGGTAGTAACAAATTTTACATTTCACCACTGGGCTGGGCAGATGTGCGGAAGGCACACGCACAAGCAAAGCGCATGTGCAGGAAGCCGGGCACATGCATGGAGGTGCGCACACTCACATTTTTGTTGCTGGGCATACCGGTAGGTAAAAATTATGTGAATCCCATCTCTGATCACAAGCATCAGATGATATGGCTGAGATGCCAGTAGGGACCTGGGTAGATTCTGTGGATCAAAAACTGGATGCCTTTTAGGAACAGGATCAAAATTTCCCCCAAATCCTTTAGAATCTAGAATTTTGTAACAGCTTTCTTTTTTGTCTGTGTCAAAGCAAAAACAAAAACAAAACAAAACAAACTTTGCCCATGAATGGTGAATGCCTGTGATGTAATGCCACTCTTGTGCTTGCTTTGTATCCTGTATGTAGTTATTGTTTATTGTTTATTGATTTGATTTATATACTGCCCTTCTCTGGAGACTCAGGGCGGCTTAAAATGTGTTAAGCAATAACCTTCATACTTTTGTATATACCTGCTTAGTAGGGCTTTCACCACCACCCCTCCAACAGTGGTGTTCTTTTTTTATACAAAGTCAGCTTATTGCCCCCACAATCTGGGTCCTCATTTTACCTACCTCGAAAGGATGGAAGGCTTAGTCAACCTTGAGCCTGGTGAGATTTGAACTTGCAGTAATTGCAGGCAGCTGGTGTTACTTAACAGTGCATTAGTAGTCTGCTGCGCAACCAAGCCTCGTTAATTAAGCCAATACTGGACTTTATATTTAATTTAAATATAATGAATTTCAATTAGGTTTTGCTTTCTTTCAAGGTTGCCTCATTTCTCAGCAAGTTAACATGCAGAACAGAAGATTTTATATTCCATTGTCAACTTTTACCTAATCCCATCCATTTGTTTCCTCCATTTTTCTGTCTTGAATACTTTCCCTTATTAAGCATCAATAATAAGAAGTGAGGGTAGTTTACATAATGAGTTGAACAGTGATGAGAACACATTGGCTGTATAATTATCTTGAACCTAGAAGATTACAAGAAAATCAAACCAATATTATTTTAAGTATTACAGAATTTTTCTTGTACTGTCATGTATTCTGATCATCCCTTTCTCTGGAGATTTGAAGGCTCGGTTATTTTCTTCAATTATTCAATATTTCTCAAGCATTTAAATTACAGATAGTCCTTGACTTACAACTACAATTAAGCCCCAAATTTATGTTGCTAAGTGAGACATTTGTTAAGTGAGTTTTGCTCCATTTTATGATATTTCTTGCCACAGTTGTTCTGAAAACAGAAAAACAGAATAACAAAGTTCAAAGGGACCTTGGAGGTCTTCTAGTCCAACCCTTGCTTAGGCAGGAAACCCTACACCACTTTAGACAAATGGTTATCCAATATCTTCTTAAAAACCTCCAGTGTTGGAGCATTCATAACTTCTGGAGGCAAGTTGTTCCACTGATTAATTGTTCTAACTGTCAGGAAATTTCTCCTTAGTTCTAGCTGTTTCTCTCCTTGATTAGTTTCCATCCATTGCTTCTTGTCCTGCCCTCAGGTACTTTGGAGAATAGCATGACTCCCTCTTCTTTGTGGCAGCCCCTGAGATGGCAGCCCCTGAGATGGCAGCCCCTGAGATAGCCCCTGAGCCAGGATGGATGGGCCGGGGCTTCCCTCCATCCCCGCCCAAGCAGGCTTCTTGCGCAGCCTCAGCCCTCCAGCTTGTGGCACCAATGCATGTCTGCCATCTGGAGTGCATGGGGCAGTGGGGCAGCGTTCGCTGGCTGGGCAGCCAGCAGCCCTGCCCACTGCTCCTGCTGCTGCAAGGGGTGAGGAGGCAGTGGCAGTTCTCAAGCTGCTGCTTCTGGCCAGGATGCTAGAGTAGCCAGGAGGAAAAGGAGGAAAAGTAACCGTTGGGGAGGCAAGCTGCACCAGGAGGGCCGGAGGAGAGCACAGCTCCTCACACACAGAGATGCCACCGAGGGGTAAGAGGTGCACTGGCCAGGAAGTGGGACGGCACCGCTGAGGGGTAAGAGGCTGGGAAGGGGGCAGAAAGGGGAACTGCACTGGCTTGTTCTTGGTGGTGGGCTGGGGGACGCTCCATCCCAGCCAGAGTTGGGGTGAAGCTGTCCTGCCTGCTGGCCCCCCAACCTGAGCCCTGGTAATGCTGACACCCCTTCCCAGTCAGAAGGCTGGGAAGAGGCTCCGGCTTTCCAGCAGAGGGAGGCGGTATTCCCCACCCAACTTTCTCTCCCTGTCCAGGGCTGCAGAACTGGCTCGTTGGCGGGGATGTCCCACCACACTGACGGGAACCAGGAGGGTGGGAAGGGGGGCAGACAGGGAGGCATGAGGACCCCCAAAAGGTCAGGCAGAGCCAGTGCATGCACATCAGACAGCTGGTCTTTGCACGTGCATGTGCGCAGAAACCAGAAGACCATGCGTGCCAGAAACTGAAAGATCATGTGCTCTTCCAGTTTCTGGCATGTGGGTGTATGTACACATGGGATCCCGTTTTGGCACTCAGTGCCAAAAAAGTTCATCAACACTGGCCTAGACATTGTTAAAGTGAGTGGAGTCCAAATATTGTAAAACAAATAATCAGAGATCAGTGGGAAGGGCAATAAAACAAATGGAGGAAACTAGACTTGTACAACTTCACTAACATCAGTACAGTTTTAGCTTTTAATTAGACTTTGGCATAGATAATTTCCCCTTATGTATATAGCGCAATATTTTAACCTGCTATTTGACCTTCAGATAAAACACATGATTTGTCTGTTGATAATGAGACAGTAAATTCGTAAACTGGCAGCTACTCCTATGTCTTGCTTAACTGATTGAACCACAGGAATGGGCAATGATGAACCAACATGGCTCTTCTTTCTGAGTTAAGCAGATCCATATGGCCAAGCAATTGAAACCAGGACTATAGCAGAAATAGAGATGGCAATGGCAAAAACAAAACTAGGACTGTTTTTATTATGCAAAGTTTGTGAGCTACTTCAAACTGGCAGCAGAGTTTGAATAAGAGAAGTAAAGAAGAATAATTAGCAACAAATGTTTCAGATACTTGGTGCTTAAGCTTAAACTAAAATGAAAATATAGCTATGAAATTATTCTGTGTATCTCTCATATCCCTTTTTGGAAGAAATAGGGAGGGGGGAGGGATGGAGACAGAGAGAACTTAATATTTTCTGGGTTTGATTCTCGAAGTCTCGGTTTCAAAGCAACTTTGAAAATAAGCTACTATGCTTTTCTTCACATAGTAATAAAATATTAAAGGACCAATAATCAGTTTTAGTCTCTGAACTTCAGTGAGTATAATAGGAATTTTGGTTTCAAATTAAGTAGTATTTTAACAGAAAAAACCCATTACTCAGAAAGGAATAAATTCTACTGATAACAGCTTATCATATAAATATACACTAGGATATATTTCTGTTGTCTTACCTACATTTTGCCTAACAAATTAAAAAAAAAAAAGACAGAGGCTAGACAATTCAATCAGGATTATTTTATGTCAGAATGTAAATTGTGACAATATAATTTCCAGAAAACAGAAAACGAATATTGGGTAAAAAATAAAAAAGGACCAATGTTATATTTTTTAATGTAAATTTATTTATTTTATATAAATGTGATAACAATAAAACTATTTTTTGCACATGGAAAATATGAAGTGAGCTAGAGAGGTACATAGCGAAGTGGTTGAATTTACATAAGATTAATGTTTTTCCACAACTTCTCTGATTCCAAAGTGCAAACGGGCAAGCCTTCTGGAAATTTCTTGGATGCAGTCATACAGTTTCCCTGGCAATAATTCCAAAGTAGCTTTCCACTGGTATCTTCTGGGACTTTTTTTTTCTTTTTCTTTTTTTTTAATTTTCAGTCTAGCCTAGAACTTTATTTCCTGCCAATCCTTCTTTGTTTTAAATAACAGAAGAAAAAAGTAAAGAAATTTTTTTTTCTTAATTTAACAAAAAAAGTTAAGAAACATCTACATGTTTTTTCCAACCTTCTTTTCAACAGATAATTACATTCTTATTGTCCCTCTTCCTTCTTAAGTATTTTACAAGCTCCTTTACTCCTTCATTTTGTCCTCATTTTTCTTAATATTTAATCCAAAAATCAATTCATTTTTTCCCCTTCATCTTCTATTGAAGTAGTAACCAAAACTGATTATGATTAATATTTTGAAGTGAGTCAAGACTGACTGGATTACTATAAATATTATAGTAAAAAATATTAACGGCGCCAAGCAGCTGTTTAAAAGTGGAATCCAGGTGAGGCACTTTAAGTAATATATCAAAGAACTCTAAAGCAGGGTTTTTTATGTACCAACAAAAGCTTTTTTTCCCCATTATCAATTATATCTGATTGATAATTGGCAATGGATGGTACAAATGATTGCACTGTTACATAGAGAGGTCATTGCTAGAATAAAGAAACAGTAACTTCATTTATGCTGTGGATGAGTAGAAGGGCTACAACATGGAAGCATTTTGACATGAAAATCAAAGTTAAAGATGCAGAGCTCCTTTCAAATGGTATGGGAGAGAGTTTATATTCTGCTCAAAATGATCACGGTGCACTAATCTTATTGGCATTTATGATCAGGGTCTTAATTGGTATAAATGATGATAAATTGCACTTTTTTCCAAGAATTCAAGGCTGCAAATTAAGTGCTAGGAAAGTATAGTATATTCTCAGAAAACCAATTGCTTGAAAGAATAAAATGCAAATAATGACTAATCACTACTGCACATTTTCCCAGCAAAATGCAAGAACAACAGAACTATAATTCTCTCCAAAGCTCACAGTTGTAGAAAGCCCAAAAGGGGAAAAGTGTACTTTCCATTCATGTAATGCGAATTGAAAAACGTCACAATAAATGTTTCATTGGTAGATTTACAAAAAACCTCTTTGCTTCTGTGAAATGTTTGCCTGAGGCTATTTTCCTCAAAATGAAGGTAAATTTAGCATCATAATCTGGAAGAGGTGTGTCCATATTCTATTGGGCAAATCAATCTTAATCCAGAATTATTGATTGCAGCAAGCCTACAGGCAAAAAACATTAACGGAGATTGTTTTGAGGCAATCTTCCCTTTTAACATTGCACATTCTTTTCAATCTTATTATCAAGCTTTCTTTGCTGGGGGTCTGCAAAACATGTTTTATATGTTTGGTTTGATTTGAAATGTGAAGAATTCCTCATCCCATACACAGCCAGAAACACATATACTTTATCCATATATTTTATATGGATAAAATGATCAAACTACCAACTGAGGGACTTGGAACATGCAGTGCTGTTTTCAACAACTTAGCATTTACAGTTTTATCAGTGGTGAAATTCAAAAATTGTCCCTACTGGTTCTGTGGGTGTGGCTTGGTGGGCATGGCTTGATGGACATGTGACTGGGAAAACCAACTATCACACTTAACACAAAAATAACACAAAAGCTACACAACTGACTCACACACAATGGAAAAGCAGCTGGACTTCACACAAAATGGTCCCTGCAACAAGGAGGAACCTTACAGAGTCACAGAGAGCTCAAAAACCAACTATCATACTTTACACAAAAATACCAGTTCGGGCAATAGGTAGTAAAAAAATGTTTTAAAAAGTAAAAAAAAAGTTCTGATGATTCCGATGATTGCGCGGCACATCTTAGTTTTTAAAGCATTTTTTTTCTACCTATTCACTCGAAGAAGTAGTTAAAAATGCTTTAAAAAAGTTTTTAAAAAAAAGTTCTGATGATCAGCTGTGCTGCGTGATTGTCGGAACTTTTTACTTTTTAAAGCATTTTTTTTACTACCAGTTCTGGCAAACCAATAGCATTTTCACTACTGGTTCATGTGAGATTCAAGGTGCTGGTAATGACCTATAAAACCCTACATGGCTTAGGCCCAGGATACTTGGTGGACCATCTGCAACCAGCAACAGCTTCCCATCGCCCGGTGCGTTCCCACAGGGAGGGCATGCTCCAAGTGCCATCAGCTAGACAATGTCGGCTGGCAGCCCCCAGGGGTAGAGCTTTGTCTGTGGGTGCACCCACCCTTTGGAACCAACTCCCCCTGGAGCTTCGGCTGGCTCCTGACATCCGCACCTTCCACTGCAAATTAAAAACATGGTTGTTCACAGGGCCCAGCCTGGACTGAGGGGGTTCTCGCTTATTTTAACGGGCTTTAATATTTGCTATGTATGTATTTTATGCTTTTATTTGGCTTGTTTTAATTGTTGTGAACTGCCCTGAGTCCTATGGAGATAGGGTGGCATATAAATTATATTAAATAAAAATAAAAAAATAAACCATCCCGAACCAGTAGCATTTCACCCCTGAGTATTATCTGAGATATCATCCCCATGCCAAATGATATTAGTCTTCCTGTTGCCTTGTATGTATATCCATTTGCAATTTTCTTAACCTAAAGAGACTCCCCTAAAATAAATATATATACATATTAAAAAAGTAATTCATTAGAGAATTTCTTTACCAATGAAAATTGGTCCATTCCCAATATTATTGTCCCTTGGTAAAGCTTTTCAAAGTCCAATGGAAGCTCTTCTTTATGTACACAGCTTTTAGAAAGATTATTCATTTTTTCAAATATATATACTTGACATACTTTTGTCATATTTTCAACCAGTGAAAGAAGATGTCAGTCCAGATTCTATTCAATATTGTCACATTGGTACAATGAAATGCATGTGGTGAATCTTGCAAATTGACTGCCATCAAAATCTGTGGTTGTTTCCCTTTATATCCATTGAACCAAATATATCCTCCACTTCCCCAATTCTGAGAGAAAGACTGATCTCTGACAATTTATTCCTTTTCTTCCTTCACAAAAGCCATATGATTCAGGCTTACATAAAGTCACATAAAGTTTGGAATATATCCAAATCCAGTATAGAGCTATCACTAAAGTTTGATACAACTATAAATAATTATAGGGGTTGGGGGTTTGTTTACCATTGCAAGAGATAGAAATATTCACTTCCTTCAGCCATATGAAAATATTGATCTTAGAGGAGGAATATGTGATGGTGTTAAAATGGGGAAGGTGGACATACATTGATGTTCTTACCCATCTTAACCTCTTTTCTTCATTCTCCACTTTCATTTTATTTATTAGACCAGAATAAAGCAGTTTTGCTTTGCCTGACCTGCCTGGCCCATGGAGATGATACAGTCTTCCTTTCTGAGATAAAGAGGCAATGTGATTTGCCTGTGCAAGGCAGTGTCCATCATTTCACAGCCTTGACCAGCGCTTGCAATAGCTCAAAAAAGTAATTGAAGCAGGAAAAGGTAAAACAAACCACCTGCTTCAAGTCACCTTAAGATGTAAAGAGTTGGTACAGTTTGCAAAGCAGACTTCACCATACCCTCACTGAGATACTTTTCACAGATCTGTAGACTGATGACTACCTACCAAGCTTCTACCTAGGGACCTCTGAGTTTAGAATAGCATGTAACTGTTAGGGGAGAGAGGAAAAAACTTGAAATGGCTTTTTCTGTTTCAAAAAGTAGGTTTGGACTGCTGTTATCAGAATACTACTATATATCCTTTTACTCATTATTCTAAAAATCTTACGTCCTGTTCTTTGTTATGTTTGGTGGGTTTTGGATCTTCCACTTGGTGCAGAGTTTGTCTACCAGTTGATGTCAGGGTAGTTAAAATCCCCCATTACTATTGTGATGTGCTTCCTACATACTTTAGTTAGCTGCCTAGCAAAAAGTTCAACTATTTCCTCTGTTTGGTGGGGTGGCCTATAGTATACACCTATGGCAATGCCATTTTTCCCCTTTAATTTTGACCCAAATGCATTCAAGATAATTTTTGTCATTGCTATGCTCTATTTCTGTAGAGATGTAGTTATTTCATATATATAGTGCAACTCCACCTCCTCTTTTATTTGCTCTATTTCTTTTAAATAATTGAAATCCCTCTAGCTGGATGTTCCATTTCTGGGTTTCATCCCACTAAGTTTCCATAATGGCAACAATATCATATCTTCCCTCATTTACTTGAATTTCTAATTCTCCCTGTTTTTCCTCATACTCTGTGCATTGGTGTATAGACATTTGAGTCCATTTTGATTGACCCTGTGTTTACTTTTCTACATAACCTGTGTTGTGCCTAACTGCCCCTACTTTCTTTCCACCTGTTTGATTAGTGCACATGGTATGGCACTCACTATTTAATGCTTGGTTTTTCTTAAGAGCAAGGTTGATAATCTTACCCGCACAAACATCTATGTTACATGCACTGATAACCCTATTACGGTAATTTTAGATTGCTGGGGACAAAAATATTCTGTATCATTTAATTCTCTGTCCCTGCTGTTCAGTTTAAATATTTATCCAGAAATTCTGTGAATTTAATGCCAAGTAACTCAGTCCCTTTCTTTGATGGATGCAAACCATCTCTTTTGTACAGTTTTTCATTGGACCAGCTGCAGACATTATGACTAATAAAACCAAAGCCTTCCCTTTTACACCACTCCTTTAGCCGCACATTAAACTCTGCTACACGCTGGCCTTTCCCTTTTTGTTCCTTATATACTGGTAAAACCTCAGAAAAGATAACCCTACAACCTATACTACTAAGTTCATACCCCAAGGTCTGGAACTCATTCTGCATAGAAAGTACATCTTTCTGGGACAGATCATTTGTGCCATGATGTATAATAGCATCAACATCACAGTCCTTACTGGCATTCTTGACTATCTTAAGAATATGCCTCTTGTCTCTGCTGGCAGTAGCACCTGGCAGACACCTGACCTCTTTCAGTACCTCCATATCATTTCCTAAATTTACCTCCCTTACAATTGAATCACCAACCAGAAGGTGGCTTTTCTTTTTTGATACCTTGCTCTTCTTGCATGACTGTTCTAAAAAGGATTGATCCAAAAAGGCGCACAACTGGCAATCAGCCTAAGCTGGATAAAAGTTCAATTTGTTGCCTGCACAGTAGTGACAAGTCCAGAAGAATCCTCATGCCATGAATGTAGTATTTTGGGGATGTGTCACCTTATCCAAACACAACTTAGGGATGAGGAGTTGAGACAGATTCATCAACTACAAATAGTAATTTTACCCAGGGATTTGAGTTTGTTTTGACCAATCCAGCCCTTAAATGCCTCAAAACACTGTGTAGAGTCTTCTATAGAATCTCCGCCTTGACCTAGACTGGCAATATACAGTTGATTATCATCAGTTTATTGATGAAACTTTTCCAAACCAATGGATCAACTCTCCCAGCATTGTCTTGTACATATTGAAAAGTACAGAAGTGGGGATTGAGCCCCATTGTAGTCTTCATTGAAAGAACCAGTGACTCAGTTGTTCTTTTCCTATGCATACTAACTATACCCTCCATCATAGGTTTCTATCAGAAAAAAATTGACCATAGATGCAGACAAATATTTATCTTCTTTATTCCAGGAGTAAATTATTCCACATAAATTGTGGATGTTTTCTTGCTACATCTACTGTCCCTATTAAATTCATAGATTTTAGATGTATGCCTTATTTCTAGACATCTGCTTCCCTTTGTCTCCATTTATATATTTCTGCCTGTGGCTTTATATTGCCTATATTTCTCATTCTATATGCATTTTATATTTCTTATTACTATTTTCTTCTAATTACTCTTCTATATTTCTCTTGAACTTAATTTTAAATTATTATTATTTCTTTCTTGTCTTTCTGACTCTGTTCTTCAGCTAGTCTTAGATAGTTCCTTTCAGGCTATGTAAATACTGCCTTCCAAAAAGCCTTGCTACTTCATTTTATATTTGTTATCTCCCAGGGGAACTTGTATATGTGTTTTTCTAGGCTGTTGCTTACTGCAGCTGTCTCTGGTTTTGAGGCTGCCTTTATCACCTTGTGCATGGGTGTCAAACTTGCTGTCACATGATGTTTTGGGATGGTTTCCCCCTTTGCAGAGCTGGTGTGGGCATGGCCTGTGTGTGACCCATCTGGCCTGTGGGCTGACAGTTTGACACCCCTGACCTAGTGGCTTACATGTAAACACTCACCAAATCCTTCTTCCAGCATGCCTATCCTATTGTATTGTCAACCCAACTCTGGTTTTTCCTTATTTGTGAATGTGGAGCTTCAGTGATTGGCTAAACAAAAGCAAAAAAGCTGAAAATAACAAAGCAAAGTACAGTCTTCTGTGGCTGCTATGAGCTCCCTTTTCACCTATCCAGTCACAAGACAATGTCTCCCATCCCAGGTGGCAGATCTGGGAGATTTAAAAGAATGTATATGCACCAAAATAAGCCAGTGGTTGCATTTGATTAAAGTATAAATCTCAGATTCAGCGAAACCTATTTTCAGGGAATCACCTTAGACCTGAATCAATACTGACTTTATGAGCATCTTGGAAGAATTATCCTTTTTTGTTCAAAATTGTATTATATCAACAGGATTAAAAGAGGTGTTAAAATCTCTGGGTTAATTTTACAGCTATAATTGCCAGGTTGCAGAATAGGTGCGGATGAAGAAAATGTGAATGCTGTAAAACTGCCAGATAGAGCTCTTTCTATCTTATCACCTAGTAAAACTAGCATTTTTTATGTTACAAATCCTTAACCACAAAAATGAATAACAAGTTTTCAGACAGCAGAACTAAACAACTGTGGAGCATTTCATGCAGATGATTATCAATACTGACTTAATTGCAAATTATGTCCCTTACTTGACAATACAGATAACTCTGTAAGCGATATCATGCAGATTTCAGTAACTGCAATGAAAAATTTCTTTAATTGAGAATCACTTTTTTTTAGTTTAATTTAACATGATTTGTTCAATTTATTTGGGCGATTTATATCTAGCAGCCTCAGTTATTTGTTCAAGCTACGTCTTAACGATTTTCTTAAATCTGCTATATGTCCTGTCACTTCCCAAAAACACTTGCTTTTTATTGTAGACTGCTAAGAGAAATATATCACATACCAAGCTAAATAAATATATTATACGCTCTCACACTTAATGTTACAAGAATGGAAAATCCTGTTAGGGGGATGTTTTTGCTTCTTTTTCCTTGTTTGAAGTTAGATCATGAATATTGGTGGTTTATATAAATACACTTACCTTTGAATTTAATTTCTGAAATATGGATTTTTTTTCAGTATGGGAACACTTTGGACTGTTGTAAAGAATATCAGTGAGAAATCTATTTTTCCTCCCTTCTTCATTTTCCAACACACCATAAAGCAGTGTAAAATGTCTTCCCACTTTTAAAAATTATGGAAGACCCCAAAAGAGCTTTTATTTGTATGGGTTGTATTTATTGATATTTTAAAATTAAAAATGGCTCATTCATTGCTGCTACCACTATATCTGTACACACCTCTTTGATGAGATTTTAATATTGTATTATTTTAAATAATATTTTGAAATACATATATTTTTAATAGGCTGCTATAGGACCACACTTTATTAGAATAGAATAGAATAGAATAGAATAGAATACTTTATTGGCCAAGTGTGATTTGACACACAAGGAATTTGCCTTTGGTGCATATGCTCTCAGTGTATATAAAAAGACAAGAAACATTCGTCAAGGATCATAAGGTACAACACTTAATGATACTCATAGGGTACAAATAAGCAATCAGGAACAATATCAATATAAATTGTAAGGATACAGCAAAAAGTTACAGTCATACAGTCATAAGTGGGAGGATATGGGTGATAGCAACAATGAGAAGATTAATAGTAATAGTAATGCAGACTTAGTGAATAGTTTGACAGTGTTGAAGAAATTATTTGTTTATCAGAGTAATAAACACAGCCATAAATCTATTCCAGGATCTGAAAATTTTATACACTTCTAGTATTGTTTTCCCCTGTAGTTTTATCTGCCTTCCCCTTTCCATCTTTAGGTCTCGCCCTTTGCTTGGGCACTCTGCAAGAGCCTGATGTTCAAAACGAGGTACTCTATAATCATAACTCTGTGACTTTTGAGGGGTCTGTTTTTTGGAGAAGACCTATTCCCAAGGTACTAAAAAGAACAGGCTGTCAGCAAAGTATAATGAAAGGGTTGATTTTGGAAATTATATTAATTTTTCCTCATGTTCGCTATTTTCTTTAATCACCATAATAATAAAACTCTAGATACCTCTATTCCCACTCCCAACACACGAACAAAAACAAGAGATTTCTTGTCCGAATTGTATTTTCAGATAAGCTGGAAACACAATTGGTACTGCTTAACGCTGTGATGTGACTTTTATCTTCACTAATGAGAGGTCAGCTCTCTATGGAGTCTCAAAAATATCAATATTTTGCTATCTTGAGAGTGTCTTTTTTCCTTTAATTCCATAGCCCCTGAATAAAAGACAGTAACAATTGCTAGGTTAAAACAGTTTTTTAAAAAAGAAGTATATGTTCGATTTCAATATTGACTAGCCGAATACTGCTACGAAACTGATAGATAAGGCATACTATTTCCTGGTCATCAAGAAACAAATGGAAATCAGGTACACATTTTAGATCTAGAGATACTGATACTGATATATAGATATATGAATATAGATATAGTAGGCATATATTGATGTTATTGGTGAGAAGGGCAGTATATAAATTTATTTATTTATTTATTTATTTATTTAATTGATTAATTAATTAATTAATTAATTAATTAAATTTCTATACTGCCCTTCTCCCGAAGGACCCAGGGCAGTGAACAGCCA
>JANHZT010010168.1:94298-108012 GCA_032468215.1 Stegonotus admiraltiensis
CTTTCACAGAAGCCTGCATTCTTGAGAAAGGTTTTGTTGGAATAAAAACAGTGTTTGCGAAGTTGGTGTGTGTCGCTTTTCCTGGGACTCGGACTCTGGGGCAGAACAAAAGGTGATCGCGTGACCCCAGGACAAGTATGAGTCAGTTGAGAAGCATCTGAATTTTGATCACATGGCAATGGAGTTGCTGCAAAGGTCGTAACTGAAAAATGGTCATAAGTCACTTTTTCAGTGCTGTTGTAACTTTAAACGGTCACTAAATGAATTGTTGTAAGTCAAGGACTACCTGTACTAAGAAAGTTATGGTGAAGCTACACAACAGGCATAAATTGCCAATAACATTAACAAGATCCCTCCAAATGCTGAAGTCCTTTGACATTCATTGTAAGATGCCAGGAAAGAGTAGAGTTTGCTTAACTAGATTCACCCAAATGTTATCAGAAGAGATAGCCTCAATAGTGAGTACAATTGTGTGTTGATAAGCACCATCTAGGACACAGGTGTCAAACTTGTGGCATCACATTGCCATCATGTAACATTTTGCAACATTTTTTCCTTTGTGGAACTGGGGTGGGGTGGGCTTGGCCTGTGCATGACACATCCATCCCACAGGCCGTCAGTTTGACACCTCCAATCTAGGACAATCCAAACATGTGAGCTAATTGAGCTTTAGAATAAGTCAGAAGGTTCCTTCCAACTCTGTTATTCTGTTATAGTTTGTAAGTCCAAATCATCATCCACACCAGGGGTGTCAAACTTGCATCATCACAGCATTGTCACATGACATATCTTGACTTTTTCCCCTTTGTTAAACCGGGCATGGGCATGGCCAGCATGTGACGCATCCGACAGACCATGACTGTCCAAACTCAGCAACTTTAAGAATTGTGATTTCAACTCCCATAATTCCTCAACCAGCCATTCTGGGAGTTGAAGTCCAAAAGTTTTAAAGTTGCCAAGTTTGGAGACACCTGATCTAGCCTGTCATTCATGAATCTCATAAATATCAAATGTATGTTTGCCAAATAAAAAGGCATTATTTGCCAAACAGGAAAGCATTATCATGTACTCCAACTTTCCATAAGAATTTTAAAACCTAGGTGCCTATTTCATAGAATCAGATTATAAACTCTTCTTAAATTCAAGTAAGTAAAAATATATGCCTTTTATAGCCACTGTAAAAGTTTACAGATTGGTAGGGAGATCCTTTATGGTTACAAAATTCTAAAATCATATATTCCTTTCAGACAATCTTCCTTTTTCTTTACAACACATACTGGCTGTAAATGCAGAATAATAAATCCTTTCTGTAAATAAAGAGATTCCTTAAATAAGGTAATTCTTGTGAAAATATAGGATATTGGCATTTAAAAGGCATCTTAGCTCCATGAACCAAAGTTGTAGCAAGTCATGTAAAGTAGTGAATGGCAAAATATTTCCCCCCAAAAAATCAGTGAAAACCAGGGATGGGTTCTACTTACCTTTACAATCGGTTCGCAACGGGGCCGCACACACGCGCTTCTGAGCAAGCGCAGAAGCATTTTGATGACGTCGGGATTGGTGGATGGAGACTCTGGCCGGTTTTACTACCAGTTCTATAGAACCGGTGCGAACCAGGGGCAACCCACTACTGGTTTGGTGGCAACCCACCACCCTATTGCATGTAAGGGAGGAGAATGATTGGGGTGGAAAGGAAAGTAGGAATCTAAAATCTAAGATTTTGGCAATTATGGGAGCTACTATCATTCTTGATCCCAGAGAATATATGGATTTTAAATGCCAAATCATTCCCCATACTGTGTGTAAATGAAGGCAGGTTACATAGAATGGTAATTTCCTTATGGTATCTTTTGTTTCCATTTATACTGGCAGATCTAAAATGTTGAATGGGCAAATCATATCTATAAGGTAAAGGTAAAGGTTCCCCTCACACATATGTGCTAGTCATTCCTGACTCCAGGGGGCAGTGCTCATCTCCGTTTCAAAGCCGAAGAGCCAGCGCTGTCCAAAGATGTCTCCGTGGTCATGTGGCTGGCATGACTAAACGCCAAAGGCGCATGGAACACGCCTTTGGCCTTTACAACCTGTGGACCTTTACACACTTTTACAACCTGTGGACCTTCCCACCAAAGTTGCCCATTTTTCTACTTGCATTTTTTACGGGCTTTTGAACTGCTAGGTTGGCAGAAGCTGGGACAAGTACAGGAGCTCACCCCGTTATGCAGCACTAGGGATTCAAACCTCTGAACTGCCAACCTTTCAACCAACAAGCTCAGCATCTTAGTCACTGAGCCACCGCATCCCTCATATCTATAATCATATCTATAAGCAATAGCTATTATGACAGTGAAATTTAATTTTGCTAAATGTCAGGAAACTCCACAATATAAGCAGAAATCAACTGTATATCTTATCTGCTTTTTTCGGGGTGACAGTGGTGGTGGTGGCAGGGAGGCTACTGAGCTCTGCTAATAAGTTTTATTAAGAAAAGAATTAAGGTGACAGCTCAATAATTCTCCAATGACTACTTTGTTTTCAGATGTGAACCTTTTGTAGAGGCAACTTCAGATAGTTGGGCTCTTGATTTCTTTCCTCAGTGTTTTCAGTGTAGAGAAAAGGAAGCAACTCTTTTGAGAAGGTGGGATGTACATTGTGTACATAATAGCTGTTAGTCATTCATATTAAGACTATCATACTATCTCATCCCTTAACTCAGGGGTGGACAAATGTGACTCTTTTACAACCTGTGGACTTCAACTCCCAGAATTCCTGAGACAGCTTGGCTGTCTCAGGAATTCTGGGAGTTAAAGTCCACAGGTTGTAAAAGAGCCACATTTGCCCACCCCTGCCTTAACTCATTGGATAGCCCACTTTAAATTGATCAATATCATATAGTTATGTTACTTTATTAGTACATATGTACTTGAATAATAACTGCATTATATAACTGTAGGATTATAAAATGATATACTTTATTTCTTTTGTTGTTGTTTTATTTTTTAAAAAAAAACTTTCTATTTTTTTCTTCTTCATAATGCATGGTTTTTTTAATCTTTGTTGTTTTTTCTGGCACCATTTTAAAAGCAATAAAAGAATAAATTAAAAAAAAACTGGTCAACTAAAGCCAATTCATTCTAGTCCTCTGCCAAACTCTTGGCATTTGCTTCTTACAGAGTGTTCAATAACAAGGCTTACTGAAGAGAAATCCACATTATTAGTATTAGATATAACTCAGAACTAGATTACTTTCTTTTTAGAGTCCAATTTTTCTTTCATATCATTAACGCACTCCTTTTCAGTTTCTCAATAATGGCTTTTCTGTAAAGCAATGATCTGGCTACTCTCTTCACAGGTAACTGAAGAACGCCAGGAAACTGTTGATTTCAAACTATCTACTGTATTTTTGTCAGACTGTGAAGAGAACATCCATATTTCTAAATTGTGGTCCATCATTAGAATTGTGTAGCTCCAGCTGTCACGAATCCAAGTGTAATTCCATCAAGGAATGGTTTGAAGGAAATCTGGTCAGCCTCAGGAAGGGAAGAGCAATACACCAAATTAAAGTTGAATTTTTTTCTGCACTTATCTCATTTATATCACGCAGGGAAGGCAGAAATTAAAATAATACAGTCAAAGTATGTAGAATAGTATAGTATAGAATAGAATTCTTTATTGGCCAAGTGGATTGGACACACAAGGAATTTGTCTTTGGTGCATATGCTCTCAGTGTACATTAAAAAACAAGATACATTCATCAAGAATCATAAAGTACAACACTTAATGATAGTCATAGGGTACAAATAAGCAATCAAATCATACTAGGAAACAATCAGTATAAATTGTAAGTATACAAGCAACAAAGTTACAGTCATGCAGTCATAAGTGGGAGGAGATGAGTGATAGGAATGATGAGAAGATTAATAGTAGTGCAGTGAATAGTTTGACAGTATTGAAGGAATTATTTGTTTAGCAGAGTGATGGTGTTCGGCGAAAAACTGTTCTTGTGTCTAGTTGTTCTGATGTGCAGTACTCTATAGCAGGGCAGGAGTTGAAGCAGTTTATGTCCAGGATGTGAGGGATCTGTAAATATTTTCACAGCCCTCTTTTTGACTTGTGCAGTATATAGGTCCTCAGTGGAAGGTAGCTTGATAGTAATTGCTTTTTCTGCAGTTCTAATTATTCTCTGAAGTCTGTGTCTGTCTTGTTGGGTTGCAGAACCAAACCAGACAGTTATAGAGGTGCAGATGACAGACTCAATAATTTGTCTGTAGAACTGAATCAGCAGCTCTTTGGGCATGTAGTGGGACATGCAGTGAGAATTGGATTTGTTCCACCTCTGCATCCACCAAGTGATTGCTAGATTCAATTGGTTTCTCTAGGTGTCCAGCTGGTTCTGGTGTTGATACACTTGCTTTTTGTCCTGAAGCAAGGCAACCTCTTCAGCAATCAACCATGTCCTAAGAGAAACAATCATCAAATTCTGGGTGTCATATATTGAAGCAGGGCTGTCTTCCTAATGACTCATCTGAATTAATGTCAGACTTTTTGTAGTAACCTGATCTGGAAATTGTTCTCTCAGAGCTCTACTATTAAAGTAAACAGCACAAGAATGCTGGCAAGTCTTCGGCATTAAGATGAGAAATCTGGATGTAGGCAAATTAAGAAGCAAGGTTCTGGCTCATTTTCTCATAGCCTTACAATGAAAAGGAGAAGAAACTTGTCTCTTTTGAGGAAGTAAAGAAATCTACTTCCTGTCATTTGTTTTGAAAATGTCTATTAGACTTCCTATCAAATCATCCTAGTAAATCAGCCCATGGCACGTGCTGCTTCCTTCATCACAGACAAACTTTTCCACATGCACATAAATACACTTTCATGTACAGAAGACAACCAGGGACTGTTCCAGGGACATAATAATTGTTTGGTGCTTCAGATCTTAGGACAATGGGGATATTTATGAAACAGAGGGCAAGTGCTGCAACAAATTTGCATCACTCCATATGCACTAATATCTGGCATCCCATTTAGCCTAATATTAAAGCAAGCTATAATTGTTCCATGTAACACTTTATATACTACTCTATGGCAGTCCATCAAAGAAGTTGTATGGATCATACTTGCCCAATTTTGTGACTTCCAAGCAGTGGTGGGATTCTACCGGTTCAGACTGGTTCGGCCGAACCGGTAGTTCCCACTTCCTGCCAAGAGCGAACCATTGCTGTTGATGTAAAAGTGGGCCCGCCCACTTGCCCCCAGGTTATACTGATCTTTATTTCTGCTTCTGAAGCCCAGCTGATCGGGGTGGCAGATTGAATTGGCCCTCCTCAGCTGTTTTCCTTCCTTCTTTCCTTGTTTGCAACACGGAAGTTCAATTGTATGGAAACTTTGCACGCATGCTCAGTGAACCGGTTGTTCAACCAGTAGGATCCCACCCCTGCTTCCAAGGATAGTTTTGATGATAATTTTATTATATTATATGAAATAATACATTATGGTATGTCAAAGAACCCTAAAGAATATATTCTGCTTTATCACCTACTGAATACTATTGTTACACTTAGCAAGTGTCTAGTAATTGTGTTGTATATATTTAAAACATACTATTCTAAACTACAAAAAAGTAAACCAATAAAAAGTATAATATAATGAATACTGTATTATAGATTCTGGTATTCCCTAAATTAAGTTCCACATAAATCATAATTATCATTAGTACAATTTCAGTAAGATTACTGTAGTCACATAAAGGATGAAATACTTGTAAAGTATTTTATTTTGTAATATTACATTAAATACTTTATTAAAACAAAGTTGTGAGATAAAATTTTCCTTTGCTGTATTTTTCTATACTCCTTCCCACCCTCCAACTGTTAATATATGCCACCAAACCACAATATCTCTTCAATATTGAAAGTTAAATAAAAAATGAAAATCTCCTAAATTCAATACAGGAAATCTGTTTTCCAGGCTGACCAGATATTCTGGTTCAAAACTTCTAGACAGCACCAGATTGGGTAAGACTGGCTGATTTTCATATATCACCTTATTAGATGTGTGCAATTTTAATGTTGCTGGAATTAAACATCTTTTGAGTTTCTGTGTGTGCATTTGTATGTGTCTGCTGTAACAAAGAGATTTGTCCTGATTTATTTGTTTAGACTATGGCCGTGATGGTGAACCTATGGCACGGGTGTCACAGGTGGCACATGAAGCCATATTGGTGGGCACACGAGCTCAGCTCCAGCACATATGTGTGCACCAGCCAGCTGATTTTCGGGCCTTCTGGGCTCACCAGAAGTCAGGAAACACACTGTTTCCGGCCTCCAGGGGGCCTCTGGGAGGGTGGGGAAGGCTGATTTTGCCCTCCCCAGGCTCCTAGAAAGGATCTGGAGCCTGGGGAAAGCAAAAAATGGGCCTACCAGGCCCACCATGCCATCGTGTACCAAAAGCTATGGGGGGGTAAGGCACATAGAATTATGGATGTGGGCACACATGCATGTGACCCCACCACGCTCCCCCCGCTTTTGGCACATGATGGCAAAAAAGTTAGCCATCACTGGACTATAGCAATAGTTCCAGAGAAGAGAGCAGAAAAAAGGACATTCATAATTTACCAAGAAGGCTTCCCTTTGCAGATATTATACTCTTTTTCTCTTCCTTTTTTCATCTGTCATCTACTTTCATTTCAGTTCTTTAATTAAAAACCTTGTTATCTGCTATTTCTGAGATGTTCTTAAACTAGTGACTAAATTCCACCTGAGAATATTGTCAGTTTTTCTCTGAAAGAGAAATAATCTCTACTCTGTAAAATAGCAAGTATTAATAAAATATGCTGGGAGAGTGAAAGAGGAGGGATAGAGTTATTCCCTAATATTAAAGCACTGGTTTAATAAGCATCTATTATTAAATGAACAAATCAATATTAATATAATGTGATGGGTCAGATTTGCTGAAGTAGTATTGTATATTCATAGATATGTGGTTACTCTACCGTATTAGATATGTGCGATGTAGGTGAGTTAATGTTGCTGTGGAAACCATCAGGACTTAAATTTTTGAGTTTATATATGTAAAATCAGTCCCACGATGTCATGGACATTATGCAATTTAAAATATTTTTTAAAAATGAGACTTTTGTTTAGCTCCGATGTTTTTATATAATATATCATCAGACTGAACAGTCCTTTAAATTATGGAATTATGAACATCATAATTGAATGATGTTTTGGTTGCCTTTCTGCCTTGTCAGACCAATAGTTCTATATTGTTGACTTCAAAGTTTTAGGTGAAAAGTAATTATAAAATTGGGGTTAAGATAGATTTGGAAAATAGCCTAATTTAAATCAAGTCAAGCCAAGTCAATTAAGTCAAATCCATTTTGACTTGGGATTCAATCCCAAAGCAAAATTTAAACATTGAAGTTTTGTGTCTCTCACTGACTGCCATTGAAAATCCACAAATGAGTCTGATTTTATTTTTTTAAAAAACAGAATGGAATTAACTCTCAAGGCATGCTAAATCTTGTTGAGTAAAAAACAACCCATCAGCTTAAAAATGCCTATGACTCTTCTGGGACAAAAACAGATGGCATATGTAGGCACATTGCCTTTACTTTGGGGACCAACTGCCCCGTTTTATAAAAATTGGCACAGCATGTTTAAAGTTTTTTTACATTTCATGGGAGAGGGTTTCACTAATTACTCTTGCTTGCTTTTCAGTTTTTATAAAAACTATAGTCTTTGCAACAACAACAACAAAAAAAAACCATACTAGATTATCAACAACAAAAATTTTACATACTTTACAAATCTCTATCTTTATTGAGTTTGGTTTGTATCCAAGACCATTTGAAGCCAAAATATAATATTCAATATTGTTCCCCAATTTATTTAATGGCAATTAGCCTTCTTCACATGCAAGGAATCCCAGAATACCTTGAAGATTTACAGAACTTATTCAAAGCTGCTCAATTTGATCTGGGATACAGCCAAGTGGAATAGGATGATGATGGTATACATTCGATCATATCTGATTCTCACTATTCTGTGGGCTAGCTCTCTCCACCTTTTCCTATCTTGCATAGCTTTTTTTTAGTTGTTTTAAACTCTGGCTGGTGTCTAGCCATTGTGTTTTTGCTGGCCTCATTTCTTTTTCCCACTGACCATTCTGAGCATAACTGCCTTGCCCAGTGAATTTTATTGCATGACAAAATACATAAGGTGGAATTTTGTGATTTTTCTTTCCAGTGATATGTCTGGTTTTATATGTTCCAGTACTTGATTGTCACTCTTGCTGTGCAAGGAATGCACAAAAGTCTTCTCCAACTACCAACATTGCAAACATCTAGAAAAGGAATGCATGAAGGAATGCACACCAGGAATGCATTTGCAAAAGTTAAAAGGATTCAAACACTGCTCATAAAAGTTGATTAGCTAAATCTTGATCTTGCTACAGAAGGCACACTCAGCGTTAAAACACTATCTGCTGTTATTTCCTGCATTTTCTCAACACTAATTTATAGCTGTTTGAAATACTGCTTTTTAATTTTAGTAGTTTACAATTTTTAGCCAATGCACTATATATGAAGATGTAAGGAATTCAGCCAGCTACTTTCTGGAAGAAACATGGTAATTCTCAGCTAGAGACTTCCTTCTCATTTTGTTGTGTGCCTTTCTGAATATGTGGCAGCTGCTCATTTCCATCTGATGTTATTCAGAAACACTTAACTCACCAGCTGTGCCCAATATTTATATGCTTGAAAAATGTTTCCCATTTGCAATCAGCAAATGGACTTGAGCATATATGGCCTGACAGTAAAGACGTAATCTCAGTTTTGAAGCATGCAGTAGTAATAGGGGAACTATCACAACAGTACAGATTTAAAACTATGTTGGAAAAGAAAACTGACACCTTCTGAAACTAAAGTTTCTTTTTAACTCACCCAGCTGTTACAGGTAATGGCAAAATGAGTGGTATGACTGTGCTTTATAACGAGCTGAATGTAAAGTAGAAATTATTTTGCTATGGCTTTTTCTGTCTTTTATCTACCTGTCAATTTCCACATCTTCTTGACAGTTTGCTGTATACAGTAAGACTACTCAGTGCTACGTTTATTGCGGTTTTATTATTGTTATTATTATAAAATTTGGTTTCAGGGCAATTTGAGCAAATATGCAGGGAAGTTTTTATAGATGGCATTCTACACTTCCAATGTTATTGAGTGCTTTATTTTAGCTTTAGTTTTTAGGGACTGTGGCAGATCAGATGAAAATATTTTTATTCCAACCTCAAGGAGGGAATGCACACTAAACTCCATAGATCTAATTTATAATTTAACTCTTTTATATATATTTAGATTATGCTGCAGCACACATGGCACTGAATTTGTGCTTGTATGTATTATTTCCTTCAAGGGTATGTTAAGCAGAATATAGTTTTAGGGTAGACAAAAATATTTCCATACAGTGCTTTAAAATCCAATGCTTAAGTTGCATTGCCCTCTATTTCTTTCTCTTATCTTCTTCACTTACCAAATAAATTCTTGATAAAGTTATCACCAGACATAGAAGATGCTTTTTTAAAATCTGGATGTGTCTTGATCTCCAGAGCACTTAAGAGACAGTGATCCTATCACTGTTCTAATTCCTTATTCTCTGCCTTTTTCTTGCATGCTGAACATTTGATGCCACTGATGTCCTTGAAGCAACACACATATGTGTTGTGTGTTGCAAAAGAAAAGTAGCCTTATGGACAATGACATCAACCTGTATCAGAAAAAGGTGAGCATTTGTTTTGCTGTGGTGGAGGAAGGGCAGACTAATCTCTGCTGAACATCAGGAAGACTTCCAGATCTAAACATTTGATTTGGATTTTGACAGAGACAAAGTCAAACAGAGATCAGATCTGAATTGAATTATAAAGGTCAAATTAGATTTGATAACATTAATGTAGACTTTTCTCTAATCCAAAACTGCATACTAGTGAAAGATTTGCATAGACTTCAGGTAGGTGAAAAATATTCTCTTTCTATTGTCCTAGCAAAAGCATGTAGCAACTGAACAAATTAAAATAAAATAGAGCAAACTTAGACGGTGGTTGCATACAAACAGACATAAACAGATTATAGATAAACAAAGAACAGCACTAAACTACATCTACATATGAAATAACATTAGATTACTACGTCTTCTTTTATACTTGATTACTTAAATGAGTAGGAAACCTCTGAATGTGTTCACACATGTGAAAATCACAGTCTCTTTTAATCAGAATGCAGCACCTGCTTTATGGGCCTTTGCCCTAAAAAAACACTGAGAATCAAGTGAGCCTTTTGATAAATGTCCATATTTGTTTCACAATAAACACAATAAAAAGGCACCATTGAATGAAAGAGAAAACACAAAGAGAGAATCAAAATACAAGTTGAAAGCATATTGATTTATTTACTCATTTGATTTATATATTTTTCTAAATAAAACTTAGAGAAACAAAGACTTCTGAAGTTCTATCTCAGCATTCAAGCTTTCTTGAATTTAAAAGTTCCTGAGGAAATCTGATAGTTTTTGTCAAAAGACTGAACGAGAATTGCAATGCTGAGATGTCTCTTTGGTCTTTGGCCTTTACCCTCCGTGCTGCTGCAGCTCCTTTCTCTGTCCTGTTTTTGAATTTAGCCGCCCTTCCTGAATAGTTTAAATTTCTTTTTCTTTTAAATGGATTAAAAGTTCTTTCTTTCAAATGTCTGCCCATCAAATGTACAAGACAGTAATATGTAGGCTGATGTACAGTACATAAGCATAGTAATTGATGTTCCATTGTGAAACACAGCCATCTTTCTAGATTTGGATTTATTTAAAGCACTCCAGTTCATAATATTACAGCTCATGGCAAGTATGCAAGTACCACTTCACCAATGATTATGTAACAGGTATGTTGGTAGTAATTTTACATTTTATCTTCCATGTGGCCTAAGAATGCCTTAGAGAATAGCCTTGAGCATCTGTGTTAAGCTCTTGAACAAATCCTTTCAACAGTTAGTAATTATCTGATTACTATTCCTTAACTGCAGCACACTGTCAATTACATGGTAAATTTTCTATAACAACATGGGAATCATACAGCTTTCCACAGTCTCTGATGATTCTGTTCTAAAATATTAAATATTCATTTCTTACAGGCTTTATTCATTATTGCCCTATTCTTCTTTAATATATGTATGTTTCATCACATTTTATACTCTGGTTCAGCCACTTGGCAATGTCCAGGCTAGTATTCACATCATAAGGAGGTCATATAATAGATATGAGCATTTTTAATATTACCTTATCAGCAATAATTTCTCTCCTTTAAAAAGTAATAAGCATTTAAGCTTCTATTTCTATTTATATATGAAAACATACAGCATGGAAAATATTTACAAATGTATGAGTCAGTCAAGTTTTATTAATTATTCCCTGGCTTTATTTAGTCATTAACAAAATTTGAGGTTTTATATGATATAGTGTTACACAAGATCAGTTTTCATAGAATTGTCAGTGCAGAAATGTATTAGACTATGTTTGATAGGTAGAGGTGGGATTCATTTACCTTCCCTACCAGTTCGCAAATGTGAGTGCACGCAGGTCCTCTGCGCATGTGCATGGCCTTCTGTGCATGCACTTTGCTTGCTCATTACATCCGGGAGGGTGGGTGGAGCCTGTTTCCACTACCGGTTTGCCCAAACTGGACAGAACCAGGTGAATCCCACCACTGTTGATAGGGGGCCATCTGCTTAAGGCCTTGCAATGAAGCACAATGAATCAAGCAGACCCATTATCCTATAGTTCAAACAATCAAACTCACGCTTAACTATCTATCTACTAAAACCTTTATCATTTCCCTATATAATGTAGACAGGCCATGTTTTACATTTTTTTAAAACTTCTATGTAGCTCTTCAAATACATTTTTAATACTGGGTTTAGTATTGGAAAGGAGTGAGAACAGGGCATGACTTTTCTAGTTGCTGAATTTCTATCCAGAGAAGTAGTATCTATGCTAAATATTGGATAGGCAAGACCTGGGTTCAAAACTTATCTTACCCATAATTAGTAGTTGACATCAGTATGTCGTTCCAGCTGCTTATTTGTAAAATGCAAATAAATAATGCTCTCTTTTTAGCTTGTGTTTGTGTTTTTGTTGTTACTGTGCCTGAAATGAAAGCAAAAGACTATAAAGTGCTTTTAATGTTTTTTAAAAAAGCATTTTACAAATGAAACATTGTTTTAAAAGGAATGCTTAATGAATTACATTGTCCCTTCTGCTGTTGATAGTAATGTAGGTTACTGTGCAAACACCAGTGGGGGAAGAACTTGGATAACATTTCATTGCATAGCCAGATATATTTGGCAAAAGCTAATTTTCTCTCTTGAAAACAGCTTGGACATCTGCCTTTGCTACCTTATAGACTGAAGAGGACTTGGCCAGCAGCTATGAAAGAATTAAGTGAGCACACATGTAAATCATCCTCCAAATAGTGAGGCACTGTTCCTTCCTTCTAACCTCAGTCCTCAAACACAAAGACACTCTTGCAAAATTGCTTGGAGAGATATGATTGCAAATCATTTCCTTTGTCCCATAAATCTTGAAAGCACAGCATGCCGCCAATTACCTTTGCTTAAAGAAACCATGAATTCAAACTGGCACATGCTGATTTTCACATAAGCTTTCATTGTCCATTATTCATCGCAAGCTATAGTCATCATATACATGTACACATACGAATATGCTTTTATATAGATGCCTACTATTATTTACAAAGACTCAATAGTAACTTGATAAAGATAGTTCACCCATCATACTAAGGCTTGGCTCATTTTAAACATTGTTTGCTGTGAAACTACAGTGGAATGATACATAATCCTTTAATGGTTAAGGCACAGGCTAAAAACTAGGAGGCTATGAGTTCCAGTACTGGCTTAGGCATGAAGCCAGCTGAATAACTTTGGACCAGACCCATTCTCTTAGCATTGGAAGGCAGACAGCAGCAAACCACTTCCAAATAACCCTTGGCAAGAAAACCCCAAGGACTTTGTCAGGCAGTCACCAGGAATCAAAAAAATCAACTGAAAGGCACAAAAATAAACAAACATTGTCCTATCAACCTTGATATTTAGGATTCTAAATCCTACTGGGCAAAGCAAAATAAACTACAATTTAATTTGGTATACTTGGGCTAATGAATCAATCTGGTGTAGTAGTTAAGGTCATTGGTGGGTTCCACTTACCTTTGCTACCAGTTCGCAATGGGAGCGTGCATGTGCGTGCGCTTGTTTTACTCATGTGGGGTGCTTCTGCACATGTGCAGAGCATCCGTGATGACATCTGGGCAGGTGGGCGGAGCTTCCCACCACCATTACTACCGGTTCACAAGATCCGGACCGAACTGGTAGCAACCCACCACTGATTAAGGCTCAGCTCCAGGATGGGGCAAAGGTAAGCTATTTTCAAAATTCGGCCAAGAAAACAAAATGCAGAGACTTATCCAGGCAATTGTCAAAAGTCAAGACTGATGCACCACTCCCCCCTTCAAAAAACAAAAGAGCCTTGGTGGCGCAGTGGCTAAAGTACTGCTTAAGTAAAGCCAGCTGCCTGCAATTACTGCGAGTTCAATTCTCACCAGGCTCAAGGTTGACTCTGCCTTCCATCCTTTCAAAGGTAGGTAAAATGAGGACCCGGTT
>JANHZT010010168.1:136188-154230 GCA_032468215.1 Stegonotus admiraltiensis
GAAGCGGCCAGGGCAGAGGCAGAGAGATACAGAGAGATGGGGGAGAGAGAGAGAGAGAGAGAGAGAGACGTAGAGAGATACCGGGAGAGAGGGGGGAGGAAGGGAGTGGGAGAGAGAGAGATGTCAAAAGGGTTTTGTTGTTCCCAGTATTTTTTAACAACTGGTTCTCTACCCTAATGACTGGCTGGGTTGGTGTGGCTAGGGAGTCATGTGACCGGTGGAAGTGAGTGACATCAAGTTGGCCATGCCCACCCAGTTCTGTGGCTCCTGGTGTTTTCTTTTCTGTGGGAAACAGGTCCAAATAGCTCTTTGAGTGCTTAAGGTTACAGACCCTGTTCTATGGTATCTTCCTTGAAGAAGGTTATGATGTGCTCCTCTGACAAATGGGCCAAAAAGTCCTGGACAACTTTTGCCCAGTCTCAGAACAGTCTTCCCTATTCTGTGGAAGGTTATTGAAAAGGTAGTTGGTCTTAAGCTTCGAAGGACCCTGGAAGAAATTAATATCTGGATGCCTTTCAGTTAGGCAATGAATTGCAATGAAATGCCATTGATCACACTTGTTTATAATCTGTCACATCTCAGTGACAGAGGGATTCCTTCAGTTCCTTTGATACCATTAATCATGGTATTCTTCTACTATTAAGACTATTGAGAGTGGAAAGCATGGTGTTGTAATCATGTGAGTTCCTTCTCTTTCCATGGCTGTTTCCAGTTGCTGTTAAGGGAGGGAAGGGAGAAGGAAATTGAGTAAAAGGTCCTTACCTATGGATATCCTGAAGGTTCAATGCTCTCACCCTTGCTGATTATCATCTACATGAAGATGTCAAGTGAGGCTATTCATTAGCATACTGATGTGGTAGAATGTGTTCTGGATTCCCAGGAGGAAGGTCTGCATTCCAGATGTCAAAGAGAGCAATGCAAAGCATGGAATTTTGATCAGGAGAAATAGAGTTAGGACGATTCCTCTCTAACTGTTCCCTGAGTATAACTGTAGCAATGCAAATAGTTGCTTTAGCTTGGCAAGATTTCTGTCTATGGCTGAGGAACAATAAAGGAAAGAAGCAACATCACATGTCTTTCTTGATGCCCTCATGAAACTCAGCTTTGATCCTGAGTGATGTTTTCAATGTCTTCTCTAATACTTGGATGGAGAGGAGCAGAATTAAATTCAGCTCTATATACAAATCACCCTTTCAGATCCAAGGACTTTTCATTTCTAGTTATGAATGGGATTGCACTTTCCCATACAAAATTGGTGTATAATTTCTGGGTCTTCCTGAACTGTCAGCTCCTGTTCAAAGAGCAGTTAGCAGATATAATCAGGAAGGTCTTTGTAGAGATTTGGCTTGCGTGACTCTGAAGTGGAAGGTCTTGCCACAGTCACTTACACATTTATGGACTATATATACAGAGAAAGAGAGAGAGTTTAAACATGGGCTGGTTCCTACTTGACTTGGATCATAGTTCATTTAACATTGTTTTTCTACCATATGGTTATTTATAATTTATATCAGTTATATAAACTCCAAAAGTATTTCAACCAGTGATAAAATGATATAGTAGAATGAACTATTTATAACTTTAACTCTTATCATTTCTCTTGGTGACATAATCTAAACTCTTTCTCTGAATGCTGCTTATTTTAAAAGTGAGTGATTCCAGTTTTAAATATCCTTCATGTCAATTTGTCCAAGAAGAGTCCCAAAGAATTTTCTACAATAAAGAGATTTGAGATAAAAAGCCTAGCAAAATCAGTAAGTGTATTCGTAATAAAATGTATGAATTGGAGTGTTCAATCCATGACAAAGTTCAACCCTGCCCATAATGGTAGGTAAAGGGAAATTAGATGAAGCTAACTTTCCTTTTTATCTCTTGCTTTCTAAAATTATTTGACCATGATCAATAAAAAGATCTGAATTCTTCAAATTTCGCAATACAATTTCCCCCCCTTTGTTTTCTCTTTGTTAAGCCAACCCTGGTAATTATCACTTCATGTACTGACTTTTCTTAATGGCACAGAAAGATTAAACAGTCTCTCTTTGATCTTTATTTTCAAACAAACAAGCAAACAAACAAAAACCCTTCCTATCCTCTAGCTATTTTTTTTAATTATTTAGTCTTTTTAAAAACTGTCTCTGTAAATAAACTCTTCTCTTTCAACTTTGTTCCTAGAGTTTTGTTGTTGTTTTTCAGATTTTTACAAAGGAAGGAATTTAAAAAGTGGTGTTTTGTGCTCTTGAAGCTATAGCTGCCTATAGATGATTTGGAAGGGGGCTTTGTCTATTGGGAACAGTAAAGCATACACAAGATGTTTGAGTTTATTGAAGGAAATCCCTCTTCCCTGCATCTCATTGCTCAGTCTTCAAGAAAGACCCTAAATGTGAAGCTGAAAATAACTAAGTTTGGTATGGTAATCAATGCTGACAAGGGATCAGGTTTGCTGAGTAAAATCACTGGCCAGGAACCAGTAACAGCCTTTCAGCTATCACCTTTCAGTACAGCTTTGGGTGCTGTAGCCAAATCAGTACTTGCACATAATTCCTAGTCTATGCTTCTCTCAGCATCACGAAAATAGCAATTTATTTGACAGTTGTTCATTTTCATTGTACAGTGTGGCTCCCGAATCTTCCAGTTCTGCCTAGTGCTGACAGTTGGTGGTGAAAAAGGATTTCCCCTTTCTTTCACTATAATGCATTCCAATTGCTAATTTAATCTCATGAGCTGCTTCACCGTACACCGGTGTTTGTTTAGAGAACCATCCAGCTTTCTTACCTTTTTCTTCCTCTTTTAATAGCTTGTGTTGTGATACAGACCTGTTTGTTTGAATTCTGGAAGGATAGATAGATTCTTAGATGAGGAATGGCTTACATGTCTCTTGAATAATCACTGCTTTAAAATAGAAGAGAAGATGCCCGGGGTCAGGCTCAAAACTCAGGTAAAAATCTAATGGGTACTTTTAACTTGGCAGCTGTCATAAGTGCTGCAATGTTAACAAAAGGTTGGTATACCATGAATTAACCACAATGTCCTCAGACTATCAAGGACTGTACATGGTCTCAAATCACAAATAGTTCTGAAAGCTGTTGCAACTGGATATCTGCAAGAGACCCTGATCTTTGTATCAGAGGCCCAATGTTTGATATGTTCAAGAGGGATGGAAAAGTATAGTCAGTTTTCTCTGTGGCCCTGAGAACAGAAAAATAATACTGAGATTGAATTAAAGGTTCTTAGGTTTTAAGCTCAAAATAGAGGAAAGAAGTTACAACTTTGTCCTGTTCCCATCTGCTAATGTGATCTGGAGCAGCTATAATAGCATTCTCTCTATTGCCAGGTGCCATATTTTTGTTTATCTGATATAATAGTTCAGTAATAGAGTACTGACTTTGCATGTATAGGTTCAAAATATTCTGGCAATGTCAGTTAAAAGGACAATATGTGGTAAAGATTTCACTTGATACACTAGAGAGCCTTTGCCCATCAGTGTAAGTAATACCTCAATTATGAAACTTTATGGACAATTCAAACCAAATCATTTTCAACCATAACCCTCCCCACTGCCTTCCCATCATTTTTTCCAACTTCTTAAAAGAATGAAAGGTGTGAAAAGAAAACATACTTTGTTGATTGATAGTGCTAGGAATCTTCTATTTGTTTGTTTGTTAACACATTTATAAGGTTGCCCAACTCACACACATTAACTCTGGTTGATGTACAACAATAAACATTATCCTTGTTAAAAGGCAGTTTCTCAAGTCCCAGAGATCCACAACCATAAATTATTAGAGAATCTCTAACTCTTTTGTGTCTTTTGCATAGTTACTCTTATCTCTTCTACAGAGAATTAAAACAAACAAAATTGAACAATCATGAAGAACATGGATGACATTGAAAATTAGCATTACAGAGGATTTTATTCTGTTTTGAGCCTTTCAAAATCCTGACTACCTATATAATAGTTGTAAAAAAACCCATATAAACAAGTTAAGGGATCATTGTTATTCAGATATTCAACCTAACAACAAGTTGCTATTATTTTTAATTTTAAACTACATAAACATAATTAATTTAGTTTATTTATCTTGGTGACATTCATTATATCTGTTAATAAAACAGGATAAACCACATACTTAAAATTGTCTTCATTATAAGAGGTTTTGACAAAAACTTTGATTTCTGTAAATACAGATAATGTAATTTGTACTACGAGAACAAAATAAATGTCAATTAGGGTAGCAATATATGGAAATAACCACTATTACTTTACATATAGTAATCTAAGGAGTCCAGGAAAGATATAGAGATCTGAAAGGATTTGGCTAGTATGTCATCATGATCCTGGGCTGTTGTGCAACATCTTCAGTTGTGAAATCCTTTAGATATTTTTTTATTGCCAGGACAGAATCACTTTATTCTTTTATCAAAGAGAATTTATACTGACCATCTAAATCCCTTTTAAACAGTGAAGGTTTAATCTTCTATGTATTCAAGGCCTTTCATGTGAATTTTCTTCTAGTATTCCAAGCATACCAAGCAGATGCATTTTTCTGGCTGTCTTGTACCTTTCTATCTTGTGCCATATGAGTTAATAGATAACAAAGGGGATGGAGCATCTCTGGACCTAAGGCAAAATTTGTGGCTACTGTGATGCAACATTTCGTGGACAGCAATCTGAAATCATCTGAATTATGGTAGATTTAATATCTGGGTACACAGAATTTCAGGTTACAGTAATATCAATCAATTATACGTATTAAAAGTGCATGCTAGATATATACAGGATTTGCAGTTGGTCCATTAATTCATGTCCAAAGATTGAAAGGAAGGGAAGATTCTCTGTTGCTCTTAACATTCTTCAGAGACTTCGCAAATATCAGTTCTTCCTGAAGGTACCACATTTGCTTTGCTATTGTAGTAGCTTAGCCAGTCAACCAGATGTTTAGACTGGATTTGGCATTTTTATCTACCTATCAAGTCCTTCCCAAGGACCTGGGATAGGCAGGTCTTTTTTGATGGTGCTAATAGCACTTAGACTTATATACTGTTCCCTAGTCCTTTACAGCACTCTCTAAGCAGTTTATACAATCAGCATATTGGCCCCAACAATCTGGCTCCTCATTTTACCGACCTCAGAAGTATGGAAGGCTGAGTCAAACTTGAACCCATCAGGATTGAACTCTAGGCTGTGGACAGAGTTAGCCTGCAACATTGCATTCTAATCACTGCAACAACATAGTCTTATATAATTATATCCATTTCTTTGTTTCCTTGTAAATCTTGAATTAGCATGAGACAAAAGGACACGAATCTCCCCATTTTCCAAGCAAGCAACCAATCTCACAAACTCTACCTATACCTGGGAGAAAGAATTGGCAAATAATGCTAAATAGCAAAGCTATTGGATAATGTGTGATATATTATTTAACACTCTCTTAAAGAATATGAATAGAGAACTGTAATAAAACTAGAGTGTTAGTAATTAGAATATTGTCTGTTACAATAGTCAGTTTTCTCCATTCTCTTCTCCAATCCTGAAGGATTTTTAAAAAAATGTATATGAATGACTGGGGAAGATTTATTAGCTTTTGTACAAAGGTATTGATGTTTAAATCCTTTCAAATTGCCAACAAAGTTCAGAAGAACTGAATAAATCTTCCTTCAGCTTAGACATTTCCCTATCTGATTTAGTACAGAATCAGACTAAATCCAATTCACACTACCTCTTCAAATAGTAAAAACAAAACAAAACAAAAAAAAACCCTGAATATAAAATAAGTAACTGACTGTGAAATCATTTATATGTCTATTCAGAAGTAGGTACCAATCATCCCAATGGGGTTTAGTAGCAAGTAAGTATATATGGGGTACCAAAAGTGCAGGGCTTCAGGAAAAACTAAATTGTTCAAACCTGAGTCAAATTTGAAATGAATTTGCATCCATAGTTCTCTAGCCAACTTTTAAGAATTGGCTAGATTCTTAAATGTAAAAATGTAAAAATTCTATGGGAGGATGCATATTTGATATTCCACAGTGACATATTGGTTCACCATAATTTGATACTATCTGACAGCCAGAACACAACACTGTCAGCATTTGACAATATCTTACACATTATTGTCAGCATTTGGCAGCATCTGAGAGCTGAAGTACAATCACCATTCCACAGTGTCATATTGTCAGATCTGGTTCTTGTGCTGTTGAGAACAGAATGATGCAAAAGCAAAAGAGAAGAAAGATAAGTTTAAAGTATCCTGCATAGAACCAAATCAGTTGCTCTGATCAGTGAACAAATCTGAATCAACTCTATGCAGTGGTTAGATGGCTGATTCCATGCTAAAACTCAATCACTTAGTTTCAGTGCAATTTTAAAGCAATTGATTTAACTTAGATTTGACCAAGAGAATGCACCTGTCCCAGACTGGCCTACTAAAAGAGGAGACTTCATTGACACATGTAGCTGTTTTTCTCTGTTGTTATTTTTAATTGAAGTTTAAATTTGAAACTTATTTTGACTTTCTAAAGTTATCAGTTTAATATCTTTTTATGGTTTCAGTCCAGCCACTTACGTTTATGGATAAATATTTGAGAGTACTTCACAGTATTTTACTTTATATGTTGTTTTGTTATTATTATTTAGCAAAATGTAATAGCTTGTAATTTAAGAAATAGACCTACATATATCTACATACATACATACATACATACATACATACATACATACATACATATATATATATACTCAATTGAGAAACTTTGCTTTAAATACAGAACAGAGAAAAATATCACAAATCAGCAACTTTTGCCTTTTTGAATTAAGAAATTCTTTTACAATGTTTGTTTCAACTCTACATTTAACGCTATGGTTACATTTGGAGATAACTATAGTTAATCTTGTCCCATTGATGTCATTGACTTAGACTGTGTCATAGATAGTATCTGCAACCATCAAGACAGACTCAATAGCATAACAAAACTATAATATATTATCATATTATATGATATCATATCATATGATTTTACTTGAATCTTTGAATCTAGCATTTATGTTTTAGAAACATGTTACATTGAACTATGATTATTTAATATTTTCATCTCCTATCCTTATCTTATAGAAACTATTTTCAAAAGGTATTTGCTTGGGAGTGACTATTATTTGTTACAACATGAATATTAGCTCTAGAGGACTGTAAGAAGAAAGTTTAGGGTTAAATTCTTTTTCCATGCGTACTCTATTGCTATTCATACCCTTCTTTTTACCTGCTACAAGTTTAATGAATGATTTCCATGCATTAGAATATATAGACATGCGCGCACATACAGGATAATAACTATCGCTTTTGCACTGCCTGTTGCCAAGTGGTGGTCTATTTCTTACCTGCAGAAAAGCCCCTCCCAATAATTGGTTTATTTCAAATACTTTCAAGAGATCCCTAAGACATGTACTGATTAATTTCCATAATGCAGCTACACCTTAGCATCTGAAACATCTATTCATTCATATACTACATGAATGGCATGATTTAATACCAAGTTTAATTGAATTTAATAAATTAGCTCTTTTATAAAATGTCACTTTTGGAAGCAATGTATGGCTTGTTCCTAGCAGGCATCTGGAGTCTTTCCTAACATGTAAAGTGATTCTTGCTCTGCTGACCACTGAAGGGTCAACCGAATATACCAAAAGTCTCTTAATCATACATACTTTTTTTCTACCTGAATATTTATTTATTTTTCCTACAATAATGTGACAATTTATTTTATCAACAAGGTGGACATTTGGATATAACCTAAGGATCAGTAGGAAACCCTCTGGGGAATATGTTAGAGCTGCCTGTCTGAAATTGGAGGTAGACTTGAACAGGGTATGCAGCTTTAATTTTATCCTTTTCCTATCAATGTGAATCTCCAACTACGAAACCCTCCTATAAGATATAATGCCCAATGAATATGAGGTGCATTAGTTCCTAATTGCTATCCCAGGTGCTCCACCATAATTTCAAATGATAATAAAAACTAGAGTGACTCAATTACTCTTCCTTCTATTTTTATCTTGGCCATTTATTCTTGGGACAGCATACCATCGTATTATTTCTTTTGAATTCTGTAAATGAGACTTGACTATAATATCCTGCCCCAATCTCCAAAAGTATACGCATACCTAATATTGCATAAGCTAAAACTTATAAAATTAATACATTTCAGTGATGAGCATGTTATACCTGAATATGATAAGAAAGAATGTAGGTATCTTTCAGTCAGTATTGACTCCCGGCAACTGTTTAGAGAAATTCCTGCTATTTTCTTGGCAAGATTTCAGAAGAAGTTTACCATTAGTTTCTTCTTAGAGCTGAGAGACAATGACTGGACAGTGACAAAGAGACCAAGTGGCTTTGTGTCTAAGGCAAAACCAGAACTCCATCTCCCGATTCTAGCCTAGTATGTTAACCATTACACCAAACTGGCTCTCAAAACCCTCTTATTGTCACCCAATAATTTTGTAATTGAATCTAGGAATGTGTGTATAAGAAGAGGTCTGTTTCCTGGTATTAAAGCTACCTAAGACTATATATCAGGCTAAAGATCTTTGCTGCTACAATTCAGGCAGATTCCTACTTATGAAGCCCTAGATTGGAATAAAAGGTAACTGGTGAGAAGACATTAGCAAACAGACATTAGGATTTGAGTACAAGTGGGTTCTACTTACCTTTACTACCGGTTCACAATGGGGCCATGTGCGCATGCTTGCTTCGCTCATGTGCATGCGTGCTCTTCTGCGCATGCACAGAAGCACTCTGATGACATCGGGGTCAGTGAGCCGAGCCTCCAGCCGCTTTTACTACCGGTTCTGTAGAACTGGTGCAAACCGGGGGCAACCCACCACTGAAGTGGCTAAACTGCAGTTCAGTGAGAGTGATACACTATTTTTTTTTTACATTGTTAGTAAACCACTAGCTTGGAATAGGCATGACCACAGATGTTGATATTATGTAGTCCTTTTCTACAACAAAATATTGTTTGTAATCAAATAAATGAGAGATAGAAGCTAAGGTTATCATTTGGATTTAAAAATGTGATTTTACATGCTTGGAGTTTTTAATCAGGGTTGGTTATCATTTTTGTTAAATATTTTGATTATTGGTTTGGCTGTAACATACAGAAGCATCTGGACAATGTAGAATGATACTGTGAGATTTCAGTTTTGTGTTTAGCAATTTAATAATACAAAATAGCTATAAGAAAAAAAAATTCTCAGTAAAGTTATTGGTTAATGGCAGCCCCATTTAAGTATTATGGCAAAGTTTTCATTTGAACTTGACAGAACAAATAAACAAATAATTGCAATATATCTTGATAGTAATGTTTTCAGGAAAAAAAACTCCTACATTTACTAAAGATGACATTCATTACTTCTCAGTTATTCTTTTGATTTTTCACATCTATGCCTTGTTCCCTCTATTCAGGAGAGAAATAAGCTTTCAAATACTTACTTTGGGTTGACATTTCTGGGCCATTAATGAATAAAGCCATTAATGTATCAAACATTTCTGTGTTTTAAGGTTTTTTTTTTATTATTTAAAAGAAAAGAATAGTACAAATTTCGGAGGGGGGGAGAGAGAGCTGAATCCTGTTATTTCAATTGAATTAAGAAATGACAATAATAGTAGATCTTAAATGTTTTCTAGACACTAATCATACCTGGACATCACCATTACAATCATTAGGTTGAATGGATCATCTTTAAATTCAATGGAGGGCAATCTTGCTGTTCCTAATGCCTTTGTCAATTGCTACTTTAGTAACTTGGACTATACCAGGGGTGGGTTCTACTTACCTTTACTACCGGTTTGCATCGGGGCCGCAAGCACGCGCTCTTCTGCGCATGCGCAGAAGCGTTTTGATGATGTCAGAGTCAGTGGGGAGAGCCTCCTGCCGGTTTTACTACCGGTTCTATAGAACCGGTGCGAACCGGGGCAACCCACCACTGGACTATAAATACATGTTTGTGAAGCCTGACTGTCATACACATTCACAATATTGATGAACATAACATGCACCATATCCCAATCTTTTCTCAGTGGGATTTTTCTCAAGAACACTGGTATTCTGCCCTAAATGGCAGCTGGGGCTAAAGCTTTTTCCATCCTCTTCCAAATGTCCTGCATACACTTAGAGAGAGAACAGCGAAAGCCTCAAATGGATAATATTTCTATCTTCTGTTTGATGAAGAAGCTAGTAAGAGCTGGAAAACCTATGGTTCAATTTCCAGATCAGACAAAATATTTTAGGTATTTTTAGACCTTAAAATGATAAGCCACTTTTCTTTCTCTCAGATACCTTTGAAGCATTGGGTGTAGGGGGGGAGGGCAATGATATTGTTCTTTGCAGGGTTGTTATAAAGGATTCTAAAAGAACTTTACAAACATGAACCTATAAATCTTTCTTGCTGTTGCTCCCATTATTTAATATATTCCTATCTTTCCTAAATTCTTTAACAGCACATAAAGGGAATAAATAAGATTTGACTTAGCATAAATCAAAGATTCTTTATGTTCTGTACTGCAGATTACTTCACTAACATTAGCAGACACATTACTTCACCAACGTGTCTTCTAAGTTTGAGTTTTACTTTAGATGATGAATTCTAATCTTAAAGAAGTTTTGAACATCACATATAGATGTGATGTGATGTGATGTGATGTTTTCAGCAGGTTCTGACCAGTTCTAGAGAACCAGTAGTGGAAATTTGGAGTAATTCTGAGAACCAGTAAATACCACCTCTGACTGGCCCCACCCCATCTATTCTCTGCCTTCTGAGTCCCAGCTGATCTGGAGGTAATGAGGATTTTGCAGTAACCTTCCCCTGGAGTGGGAAGAGAATGGAGATTTTACTGTATCCTTCCCCTGCCATGCTCACCAAGCCACGCCCACCAAGCCACACACACAGAACCAGTAATAAAAATTTTTGAAACCCACCACTGATATAGAAACTTTTACCTACATGTGCATAGTAATACTAACTATATAGTTTGTGATAATTTTATTCATACATATAAATGCTGCATCTATTTATTACAAATTCTTTTCATAGAGCATTTTATCCCAAGATTCAAAATTACTGTGATGAACATTATAACATTATAGGTTCTTCCAGGCCATTTATAAATGCCTTGGATTGGAATATGCCTTGCTGTCTGTGTCTTGGAAAAGAAATATCCTAAATTCATAACACTACCAAACCCTGCAAATTTTTGACCAATATCCAGATATTTTCCATACAGCAAAAACTGTGGCTTATATCCTACGATTAAAATAAATAATGAATACAGTAAACAATAGACATGGAGAATCTTTCCGAGATGTGCAAGTTAAAAAAAAATTAAGGATTATAAATTATTCTGTTTGTCTCCCATATCTCTGGGATAAAAGCAATCAGTTAGATAGAAACTAAACCTTCCAGGAATTCAGACTTGCTTTTATGAAGATAATTAAAGAAAAGACTAACCAGAACAGACATAATCTTTCTTAAAGGTGTAAATTATGCATCTTGTATAGAATGTATTGGACTACGCTCATTTTCTTCTCAAATAACAGCAAATAATTACAGAAAAATGGGAAAGCACAACACTATAGCTGAATGGTGACTGTACTGCTGTTGGATAAAATTGGATTTCTACTCTTCCACCTTCATCATAGCTTGGGTGTGTCTCATCATGTCTGGTGTATTGCTGGAAATTAAAATGATGCATTGTTTCTTCACCCCACAAATAAAATAGATCATATATTCACAACTCATTCAAACTCTCCATGGCTCTTCTAATATAATAAGTTTCCCAAATTGAGCTCAATTACCAGTGATTGCAATGACATTTCCAGTTAGTTTTCTTAAAAAAACAGTTCCAAAATTCCTTTAGATTCTCATACAAAACTCCAAATTCTGCTTGTAGCAAATAGAATATCTGGTAATTCCTATACCTATACATCCAACTACTCATACTGTAGATTAATTATTCTTTCCATTCTTTAACTCCAGACAAGGTTAGCTCAGTGCTGATACCTGTAGTGAATTGACAACTCCCAATCTCTCTCATTTTAGGTGGAGCTATATTGACCTTAATTCATGCAGCAAATGGTTTTCAATGCCCCTCTTATTAATCCATTACTTTTCTCACACATCCCCCTAACTGTGGCTTGAAGATAATTCACAAACCATTATTTAAGCTTCCATTGTCATGATGCAGCCTTTATCTCATTTCCATCCAAGGCCACCTAACTTTGGATTTATCTGAATTGATGTGAAGATATTTTTTGTCTTTTTCCAACACAAACCTTGTTATTTTCCCAGTTGGTACCACTTTGGTGGTGACCATGGCAAGGATGTAGTAGGAAAATGGGATGTCCCAGTTTCCAATGACTCCTATTTCGGCAACATCAATTTTCTCAAAAACTCTGGTCCCTGAAGTCTTATTGTATGTATCACATTATGGGCCTTTGTCATTAGCATTGTAATGACAGGACAATATTGTTATGAGAAATAGCAAATATCCAATCTTTATTAATATCATATGTCAATAATACATAGGAAAATTGCTTTAGAGGTTCAAGTACACTAAGAATTATTAGGGTTATATAGATGTATGAATTGAGTCATAGCAAAGGTTGCATAAAAGCAGCTACTACTGGGGAATAAAATACACCTTGGGGAATATATTTGATTATGCATAATGTATTTTTGCTTTTTCATCAGGTTGGTTATATGTGTAATCAATTAATGCCCTGAAAGTAGCTCTTTAAAAAAATCCTCTGTATCTCGATGTCTGAAGCTCAGTGACTGTATCTCAAAGTTTTTATAGCTTTTTCAGTTTTTCCTGGTAATCAGATGCACACTGAGCACAGCACTATTTGTGTATCTTTTCTATTTTTATTTGTCAGACTTTGGGAGACGTTTTTATGTAGTTAGCTGAACTTCAATCTCTTAAATTAATTTGGGTTTTATCCATAATTAAATTAAATCTCACTGATTTAAATGGAATTATCTAAGTCTCAATCTAAGTCACTGTTTGTAATATATTTCATAAAGGAAAAAGGAAGAAAAAATATGTTTTATTCAATGTTAGGATAAATAATAAGCATGGTAGCTTTTTTTTTTTTTTGGTACCTTTAGGTCAGTATTGATTCCTGATGATTGTCTGGATGAATCCCTGTAATTTTCTTGGCAAGATTTCAGAAGTATCGGTACTTTGCCATTGCCTGGTTCCTAGAGCTGAGAGAGAGGGACTTGGTCACCCACCAACTTCCTGCCTAAGGCGAAATTAGAACTTACAGTCCTCTGATTTCTAGCCTGACGTCTTAACCCCTACATTAAACTGACTTTGCAATGGCCTAGGGGACAGTAAAATAAGTTGTGGTTAAATATTAGAAGGAATATTAGACATAAGTTAGCAATAGAACACACTATCCAGGTGATGATTTTTTCTTGGAATAATTCCAAGGGCTGACTTTGGGATTGGAGACCTGAAAGACATTTTGGACCTGCCTCGAACATGAGACCGTAAGTTCATAGGAAGGTTTTATAGCTCGTTTTCCATAATAAGAAGTCAGGAGATCCAATCTGATACTGCGTCAGCTCACAAAAGAGCAGCTGAAGGGACATTGTTTCAGCCTTCCTTTCCAGAAATTGATTTATTAGAACTGAGATCAACTGGGTTCCATCTATCAATTACAGAAGAAAAAAAAAACACCCGGTTGTTTCATTGTTTGCTTGCTTTTCATCTTCTCCAATTTCTGTTTTTAAATATCATGTATCTTACAATATGTTTCAGTATTTCTTTCTTCATTTATTTATTACAATCATTTATATATCACTTTCCATGAAGGTTTGAACAGGTGCCTAGTCAAAGATGGTAACCATCCAGCTGTAGGTTACCATCTTTAGAGCACTCCATGGCTTAGGACATGGGTACTTACAAGATTGCCTTCTGCTACCGATAGCCTCCCACCGGCCAGTACGCTCCCACAGAGAGAGACTCCTCGGGGTGCTGTCGGTCAAACAATGTTGACTGGTGACCCCCGGGGGAGAGCCTTCTCTGTGGGGGCACCTGCCCTCTGGAATGAATTACCCCCAGAGATACGGATGATCCCTGACCTACACACCTTTCGCCGTGCCCTTAAGACGCTGCTGTTCCAACAAGCTGGGCTGGCCTAAATATTAATTTTAATTGGGTTGCCTTGTTTTTAATGCTGTCTGGGCCAAATTATTTAATATGTTTTTAAATTGTTTTTAAATTTTATATACTTGTTTGTTTTATTTTTGGCTGTGCACTGCCCTGAGTCCTTCAGGAGAAGGGCGGTATAAAAATTAGATTAAATAAATAAATAAATATAACAACCAATAACAGGCAATTATCTAAAACATAGTAGAATTGTAACACCATAGAAGGCCTAGGACCTAGAAGGTAACCAGGATCAGTGGTGGGTTGCCCCTGGTTCACACCAGTTCTATAGAACTGGTAGTAAAACCAGCGGGAAGCTCTGCCCACCGACCCCGACATCATCAAAATGCTTCTGCGCATGCACAGAAGAGCGTGCGCACCTACACAGCCCCATTGTGAACTGGTAGTAAAGGTAAGTAGAACCCACCCCTGACCAGGATCCATGCATAAATGACTTTATAAGTGATAACCAGTACTTTGATTTAGAAGCAAACTGGCAAACTGCAATATAACCGTTATTCTGCAATAATGTCTGTCAACAGGGGAGAAAGCAAGAGGCTGCATTTAATATAGTATGTTGACAATTTAAAGCATTTTCTCAACAACACAAACAGAAGCAAACACAGATTTATATATAATAGATCTCCGATTAAATCTGTAATGTTATCTTAAAGGATTTTGTGTGTCAGAATTAAGTGAGACTTCTACTTCAAAGCTAGTACAAGTTAGGAAGCCAAATATTCCTGAGGGATTGCAGAGATCCTCTGTGTATGATATATAGAAACTACTCTTGTAGCAAAGGAAATCAGATCACAATTGTCAAGTGGCAAAAGCAGCATTTTTGTGTATCTGAAAGCTTAGTCAAATATATGAAAGAGGTGGGAAACAACATATTGTTACAATATAAGGCTCTGATCCTGCCATGTTTTGTCTTAACAGTTTGTGAATAATATATTGACTTTGAAATCAATAGAAATACTTATAAGAGATGGAGGAAAAGATTTATTTATAGGGAGCTGGAACCAGACTATGCATTCAATTTTAACTATCATAGTGCAATATTAACTAGAAATGTGTTCATTGGAGAGGTTTTTAAAATACATTAGGAATATTTGCTTACTTCATTGGCATCAAACTGTTCCCATAGGATATGAGAAAAAAAGAAACACAATTGCTTTTATTCTTTTACTCTCATTTCTTTCTGTACTGCATTGTATCATACAATTGCATGACCTTCTCAACTAGACAGTGTCCTAAAATATACACTAAGTAAAAAAAAAAAAGAAGAAGAAGCCTTGCAAAAATTAATCTGCATAGATCAGCAACATTTCCACAGGAGATTTCAGTATTTGATTCTCTTCTGATTCTTCTTTCAGTTAATACTAAGTCATTAGCTGCTGTTGGAGACAATAGGTAAGTTTGGCTTGGCTTTAGCATATTGTACCTAGCCACCATCAAGGATATTTCCAAGGCAATGATAAGCTGAATTTGGAAATTCTCTCTGCATTTTTGTGATTTTTGTGAGTCCAGTAACGCAGCAGGTTCCTCAGATAGGAGAGAATACATTCCAAGGAAAGGGGTAAGATAAGAAACAGCACAGTTCAGAGATGGATCACGGGAAGAAGAAAAGATTTAGGATAGCCACTCCATTGAATCTTTCAATTATCCATTAGCTTGAAGTAGCATATGTTTAGCCTGGTAAGATTCTGTCTATGCAGTACAAGGAAATAAAGAATTGAATAAAGGCCATGAACAGCATTCATATAGCTAGTGTTGTTGTTAACTGCAAAGTCATGTCCAATCCATTGCGGCCCCATGGACAACATTCCTCCAGGCCTTCCTGTCCTCTACCATCCTCTGGAGTCCATTTAAGCTCACACCTACTGCTTCAGTGACTCCATCCAGCCACCGTGTTCTCTGTCGTCCTATTCTTCTTTTGCTCTCAATCTTTCCCAGCATTAGGTTCTTCTCCAGTGAGTCCTTCCTTCTCATTAGTTGGCTAGTATTTAGCTAGTAATGACATACAAATAAAGCATATGTCCTTTAAAAAGTGGAAAACAAAAGTATATTTTCCTTTAGTGAATCTAAAATAAATTATTATAATTTACTATATTTCTTGTCCTTGTTTCTTATCCTTCTGGATCAGGCTTCTTAACTTTGTGTGTGCAGATATGTTGGGACCTTTGGTTTTCTTAGTTCTCTGCCAATAAGGAAGCATCAGTTTGGGAAGACAGTTTTTACTAATGCATCCAGAGGTGAATAATTTTTGTTTCTTGTAATTTTTTTATTTTTGTGAATATTTCAACTATTTGTATATTTTCTCATATTTGTGAAGATATCAGTTTTAATGAACTTGTTTTTTTTTTAAGGTTGCATAAAAATTTGTATTTAGGGTCTAAAGTGTTGAAAAAGGCATTATACTATGTTCTTGCTACATTTCTGACTGCAGCTTTTAGGTCTATTACAGTGATTAAGAATACTGTAAGATTAAGTCCCTACTTCTGCTGTTCAGCAAGAGCCATCAAAGGTCACTATGGAAAATATCAGTTTTTAAAAGAAGCTAAAAATTCCAGCATTTTCCTTTCAGCAGTTTTCACCTGACAAAAAGCAGATAGAAATGTTTCACCATCTAAGCAGTGTCTTGAACCTTTGCTAAAAGGCAAAACTGGGAAATGATAATGAGCTAAAATGCTATATAATTCAATCTATTGAATTAGAAACTCTAGTCTCTGTACTGTCTGCAGAAATATAATTGATTGTTTGTAATGTTAGTTATTTAGTCTTCTTAGGTATTCAAATATTTACTTTGTTATAAATAAAACTTGTCTGGAAAAATTTTAGGGTGAACATATTCCTCATAATTGAAAATGAGAAGTATTTTAAGCAAGATGAGGTTGTAGGTTTTAATAACACTCACAGTATGGTGAAAAGCAGCATCTTCAAAGCCATTTTTTGCATATGGTATATTTTAATTGTTTCAGGCATTTTTGTTCTACTGTTTACCTAAAACTCCCACGATGGCTTACAGAAATTAGCAGTAAGTCAGTCCCTAACCCTAACTGTGTAATTAAAAGTCTTATTATAAAAGGAGAGCAGATTTTGGGGGAAAGAGAGAAAGAAGAGAGAAGCAAATGTGGAAATTAATTATTAGATCTGTGGAAAGTTTTGAATGGGTGTTTTGCTTTGATCAAGATTGTACAACACTCTCCTTCAAATTTCCTCAGCAAATCGATGTTCTATCTTGCCCTTCACTTTAGAAAAAAAGCTGCTATAAATGCAGAATGCATATACCAAAACCTCTTCCAACTTTACAATTTCCAGACAAGGCCTTGGAGCAAATTGAAATGCTCATTGAGCATATTTGTGTCACCTCTGTGAAGCAAACCAAGTGGTCTCTATTGTGGAAAATGCCTCCTCAAGGTAAAGTATGGATGTTTTGCACACAGCAATTAGTTATTAAATAAAATGGTATTATTTCTGCTACAGAAGAGCAAAGCAAACTCCTTGAAGATCTTTTTTATAGGACTGCTTTGTTTCTTAATTATGATAGTAACCCTCCTAGGCAGTAGGGGATACTAGCATCAATGACCTTCCTTATCTCCTGGCAAACGTGAAATGCCAGTACTGTATATTTTTCAACAGCCATGACAGTTGTCAATATGGTAGTAAAAGTAATTTTTTTTTTCTGTCTGTAGCAGTTGCTACATAAATTGAGCTCTGGTGGCTCAACAGACTAAGTAGTCTGTTATTAACATCATCTGCTTGCAATTACTGCAAGTTTGAGTCCCACCAGGCTCAAGGTCGACTCAGCCTTCCATCCTTTCTAAGGTGGGTA
>JANHZT010010168.1:271337-282057 GCA_032468215.1 Stegonotus admiraltiensis
CTTGGCTGTCTTAGGAATTCTGGGAGTTGAAGTCCACAGGGTGTGAAAGAGCCACGTTTGCCTACCACTGGTATAGGTCAGGCCCCCCAATCTTTTGAACATCAGGGACCGGTTCCATGTTGAGAGGTTTTTCTGTCAACCAGAGGGGGTATGGTTTTGCTTGTTGGCGTGGCCCAGTTTCCTTGCATGCCATGGTCTGGTGCCAATCCACGGACTGGGGTTTGGGGACGCCTGGTGACTGGTCATACCATTTAAAATGGACTGGTATGCTGTCAAACTAAAGCTTCATTATATTTCCAAGAATTGTTTTGGACATTATAGGAATGGTTACAAGGCAAACATCTTGGATACCGACTTGAAATCTACTATTCTGCACATGGGGAAAACAATATCTGTAATAGTAATGACTAATACTTGTTCACTGCATGAACTTCTCTAAAAACTTATTTTTCTTCAACATATTCTTGTCAGAGGTTGCTTATAGCACAGAGATTTATTTATTTATTTATTATTTACATTTCTATACCGTCCTTCTCTCGAAAGACTCAGGGCGGTGTATAGCCATATTAAAACACATAAATCATAACATTTAAAAACAATTTAAAATATATTAATAATTGGCCCTTATATTCAAAAGCTACAGACACCCAATTTAAAAATTATATTCTAAGCCAGCCCCGCCTGTTGGAATAATAGAGTTTTAAGGGCGCGGCAAAAGGTACGTAGGTTGGGAATCATGCAGATCTCCGGGGGCAGTTCATTCCAGAGGGAAGGTGCCCCCACAGAGAAGGCTCTCCCCCTGGGTGTCACCAGTTGGCATTGTCTGACTGACGGCACCCTGAAGAGTCCCTCTCTGTGGGAGCAAATTGGCTGGTGGGAGGCAATGGGTGGCAGAAGGCGATCTCATACATACCCAGGTCCTAAGCCATGCAGCGCTTTAAAGGTGATAACCAACACCTTGAATCGCACCCGGAAGACCACGGGAAGCCAGTGCAGCTTGCGCAGGAGAGGTGTTACGTGGGTGCCCCTAGTCGCTCCCATAATCACCCGCGGGGCCACATTCTGGACCAGTTGGAGCCTTCGAGTGCTCTTCAAGGGGAGCCCCATGTAGAGAGCATTACAGTAGTCCAGACAGGAAGTGACGAGGGCATGCTTCCTATCATATGATGGTGCTCATATCAAGGAACCTCTCAGATGGTAAAAAGTACAAGGACCAGATTTTCAGTTTTGTAAGGATAACTTTCATTTATGAGAGAATAAGAAGTATTTTTAAGTGGGTTTGGATTTGTGTGTGATACCTTAAACTGTACCAATGCCAATCAGAATATATAGTTTAGCTCAGTGAAGGACCACCATTATTTAAATTGTCAATCTGAAACATTATTACATCATTTTCTGTTTTGAATAGGTCATTTGAAACTGTAGAGGAGAAATATACAGACAATGTTAAGATGCATCCTAGCTTTGTATTAGAATAGAATAGAATAGAATTTTTATTGGCCAAGTGTGATTGGGCACACAAGGAATTTGTCTTGATGCATACGCTCTCAGGGTACATAAAAGAAAAGTTATGTATTACACATGGATGTAATGCATTCCTCCTTAATATGTTTTTAATAAAAATAATTTATTTCTGAATCTGATTTGTTTATCTGCTTCTTCATCAGAACAACATTTGAGGTGGCTTGGCAAGAGTAATAACGCCAAAGCTAATTGTACAAAGAGCTACAAACTTTCATAACAATTTGGCTATGCAGCATTTTAAAGTTTTACACTTTTCCAAATGTCTTTTGCGTGAATAGTACACTTTGTTTTTGACCTGAAAGGGGACTTTTATAAAGCAGTGGTGCTCCATTAATATGCCATCACCTGACACAGTTACATTTTATATTCCAGGCAAATCCTTTTTCACTCACCTCACTATTTTGAAAATGTTTTTTTCATGAAGTTTTTAATCAGTTTTCTTGTTGCTTTCATTTACTGATTTGTCAATAACAACAGCATGAGAGATATAACATTTTCAATTTGCTCAGTTGGTTTTCTGTTTTGGAGGTAAGGTTTTCTTATGAAAAAAAAATAGGTGGAAATCTCACAGTTCAAAGTTAATACTGGGAATATAGAACACAATTTTCAAACATTCCCTTTTGACAGTACATACCTTAAATTCATATGATATATGCCAAAAATGGGTAGGATAGGACAATCATAGTTATTTGTTCATTTAAAATACTTGGTTGTATTTTTGGCACAATTATTCAGGAAGCACTTGGGGCCTGCTCAAAATATCTGAGTATATAGTACACGAGCAGTATCTTATATATACTTATATATTACTAACCTCTCTCTGAAAACATCAATCTTAGTAGAGCCATAAAATACTGTATATCTTAGAGAAAATAACTATAACTCAAAATGAAATGAAAAAGCTAAGAATTTACCATAAAGAAAATAAATACACATCAAAAATACAAGTGCCTGCAATGGTTCAGCTACATAGGTTAAAATCTCAGGGAAGAATTCATTCCTCAAAGAGACAAATGCTCTTGCATGGAATTGAATGTTTGTTTTCATGATGGCCTTGATTTATTCCTGTGGGATTGAAAGATAGAGTACATTGAAAGAAATGGGAGCTCGGTGATAGAAATAATCCCTGCCTGGTTGAACTCTGTACTGTAATTACCATCTGAACATCTTTGCTATATGATACCTTTTCTATATGACTAGTTCAGGGTAGAAGTTATTTTATTTATTTCAATCATGGAAAGTTCTACCTTAGTTGCCATGTCCTTTTTGTATCAATACAAAATTGTATGGTTCCATCAATACAAGCAATTCCATGATATGACAGTGCAAGGTACATGCTATCCAAAAATTTTTAAAGTAATACTTGTAGTAAAATAGAAATATATTTACATTTTATCTGCCTGAATGATTTATTTTTGTTGTATGCATCGATCAAAGGGCTGCATGTATGTTAATTCTGTTATGGCTAATAATATTAATGAATTTCTGGGGAAAAATGGTGAAAAGTTGATTGTGAAGAAATGATGAGCCAACGAGTAGACCAGCTCTTTCTAATTCCTTTCAGGAGAAGTAGAAGACTTGAGGTCTCCCTTAGGTGCTCCATACAGTTACTCCTCAAACCATTATGAACAAACCACTAGAAAGCAATCTATAAAATATTTAGAAGTCTGGAGTGGAAGGTATAATAACCTTGCTAACACCACAGTTGGTGCCTTAAAAATAAACAGTGGGTTCACATACTACCTTTTCTAATGACTTTTGAATATTGTTTCTGACTATCTATCAGCTGTTAGGAACCTTTGGATTTGATCCACAAAATTTGCTGGATGGGTTTCCTTCAATACTTAGTAAAAGAAGTTTAAAGACTTGAAAAATTGTTTTGTAATAAACAGCAAAAGCGTGATTAGAATTTTTATTCTGGAAAGCTACAAACAAATTAACGGTCCGGGTGGATTTTAAATAAGATTGTAGAATTAATTGCAAGTATCCTTTCCTTGGGAAAATACTTTTGTTTTGTTTTATTTTATTTTTTAAAAAAATGAGGATGAACTTTGAAGGTTGGACACTAGAGGTAACCAGAAGGAACTAAAAACTGCCAGTAGAGCCCAGCTAGGATTTAAAGAATAAACTATAGACTGTCCTCAGATATTGTACATATATCAAAATCCAAATCATGTCAAAGCTCCATTGCGGTATCGACCGTAGCTCAATTATACTGATAGAAGTTCACTGTATGTATAGTTGCTCTCACATCCTATATTCAGGTACACCAAGCAAGAGAAACTTTGGAGAGCCATTCCCTGTCTCTGTAGAGAGTATTGCTAGATAGACTCAAGATCTGGTTTGGATGAGACGGCAAATGACTCTTCTTACAAACCAGAGAAGTATGTGTTTCAGCAAAGCTAAAACCTTGCTTGTAAAAGAAAGGAATAAGAAATGGACCATAAAAACAGGTCAATGAAAACTTCATCCTCACTGTTCACTGAATGTTATGCACCAAATAATAACTGAGAAAAAATGGAATTTGGAATGCAATATGCTGGAAATGTACATGACCTCTTTCTTCCTGGAAGTCTGAACAAAAGGATTTTACAGTGTAACATTTTCTTACAGTTACTGTATGCTTGTGGGTGCTTTTTTCCTAATTCTGACAATCTAGGAATGGTAAAGGAGAGAGCTGGGTATCATATGTATTATATTATTTAATATTATTTGTATTGTGTTTCCCACTGACTTATAGATTGTAATCTGTAGACTGGACCAATATATTTAAAGTTAAAATATGTTAAAAGTGCTATAAATCCATATGAACAACTATTTTAAAACAATCACAATAGTAGATGAAAGGAACCAAGAGAACCATTAAGCAGCAGGAATTGTCTTAAAAGTTTGGAGCTACAGTTTTTTAAATTCATAACAAGTACTCAAAAATGTTTTCAATGTTTCTTAAAAATCCAGGCAAACTGGTTCAATGCCTTTTTAAAAAACATCGCCTTGATATAACAATAATGTATTTTAGTCTGTAACAGATGGAACTCTCCTTTTTTATTCTTTTGATTCATTCAGATGTATTCAGCATGCACTGCATTATTCTTGAAACTGAAGAACAATTAGACATTTTCCCCCCACTTAAAACACAATTTGGGTCAGATGTGAGACCTGTTCATAGAATCATTTATCAGGAAACTGGTTTGGATAGCCAAAGTTATTTTTGAATGAAGGGAAGACAAAGATGGCAGAGACTATTGGCTAAATCGTATGCCATAATGCCTACAATCTAGACATTTAGGGGAAAATACCTTGAAATAAGACTTTGGACAGTTAGTTCCAATTTGCATATGGATACAGTTTCAGGTTTCTGTCAATCTATATCTAAAATTTACCAAATGTTTCTTTTCCATTAGAATATGGGAGTAAGAATTCAAACTTTAAAAGTATATTTGTAAATCCTTTGTTATCTGATTTCACCTTGTAATCAGATTTTATTTTAGCCAATCCCAAAAACTTGCTTTTGACAAGGTAAGAATATCCTTGAGCCAAGCTCAATTCTTTAAGACCTTATGGACATATTGTTTTTTCTTGTATGTTCAGTGTTGACCTGGTCTCGTGTCTTAACCACCTGGCAACTGCTTGGTCAAGTGGGTCTGGACTGCCATTATCATGGCAAGATGTTTGGAAGTGGTTTGCCACTGCCACCTTCTTAGGGTTGAGAGAGAGTGACCGGCCCAAAGCACACAGTTGGTTTTGCACCTAAAACAGGACTATAAGTCATGGTTATAGGCTTAGTTTCTAGCCTTGTGCCTTAACCACAAGACCAGATTGTCTCTTATTGTCTTCTTCGTATTTTTATTTTCCTTTTAATATTGTGACATTGTTTTAAAAGATTTAAAATGTTAAGTACAAACTTTTCCATAGAGAGTTTGGATTAATTTGTTAGTCCGAAGGACTATTGTTAATATTTCACAATAGAAAGTAATAAGCTTTCATGCTGAAGATTAAATGAAGTTAAGCTCATAGGCTTTTGTTTTGGTGTATCCTGTTCTATCTTCTCTTCTGTCAAATTTTAGGTATGACTTTCCTTTCCAAGGAGGTTATTTTTGGTAAAATATTAAATTTAGGAGATCTCACCCACGTTCAACTTTATCCATATATTTTTCCCCATAGCATTTAGTTTCTATGCTCCAGAGAGTTAATTCTGCTTTTAAATACAATGGCCCAATGCTACTATGATCTCATTTTTATTTCCGCACACATAAAGAAACCTTTAAAAAAGGTATGGGGTGCGCCAAAGACAATATTAACTTTTTTTTCTTTCTTTTCCTTTGGAATGTTATTTGCTATAGGGACACACAACTTCTCTTCACTAGATACCTAAGCTATTTTCTTGGAAGTACTTATTCTCATTGTGGTCTGAGACAAGGGACATCTCTTTGTAAATGCATTCCATGGATTGGTCATTGTAAATCAGATCTGGACAGACTGTCCTAAACATTTATTTCTTAACCTACTTTGGAGTGTTTAAAATATATGGTAGCTGTTGCCATTGATCTGTGCATCAACACTTAATTTAGAATTTGCAGGATGGATACCAAAGAATGAGCAGATTAAGGGAGAAGCTGGGATAGTAATAAGTATTGAAAAAAGTATATCAAGAAATCACCCCTGAAGATACATATAGCATCAGAAAGATACAACTCTAAACAGTCAGATGAACCCAAATACATTTGCATTTTATGTGCAAGTATATCAAATAAACTGGGTTTAGGGTGCTGTCAGTTGGGGTTTCAAACTTTTTTTTAATTGTCTGATGGAACATCAGAAACTTGCAATAATTATTGAAACATATCCAAGGGATATACATCAAGCTGTATCTGGGAGAATAGCAAAGTGTTTGGAACACGATTCAAAAAAGGATTGCTTTCACTGGGCAAGTTTTATAAACTAGCAATCTCTCCTTATCCCTTCATCCCTAGATTGCTCAGTTTAGGCATCCACAAAGAAAGGCTAGCTATTAATGAGGATTAAGTATCTAGCAGGCATTTGGTGCCTGCTATGACAAAAGAAGGAAATAATTATCTGATTGGGTTAGAGCTGAAAGCCTGTTATCTCACAGCTTGCAAAAGTAAATAGGAAGAGCTAGCTTGTCTATGCAGTCTCTCTTTTCAAGTGTTAATTGAAGATGCAGGTCAGTCATAGGAGAGTAGCACTTGAAAACATTAATGTTGAAAGGACTGATCTTTTTAACAGATACTATTCTTCACAGGCTAGTCCTCAGGAAGTTATGAGGAACCTAGTTGTGAGATCAAATTGTTTGTCTTTCAGCTTTTCTTTTTCTTCCTTTCTTTATATCTGTATTCTCAGCACTCCAGAATATTTTACAGGATCCCTAATTAGACATCTTCACACAATTTATTACCATTTTAAAGGGTAAGCGGTTAATGGCTTGCAATTTAAAATGTGAGGTAATTAATTATTAACTCAAATGGCTTGACTGCTTCTCTAACCTACCAGCAGTATCACACTCTATGTGTAGGTTAATATTGGTCATTAGAGGACAGAAAAAAAGGGCAGCAACTTGGAGATTGTTCCCCCAGATACAGCTTGATGTATATCCCTTGGACGTGTTTCAATAATTATTGCAAGTTTCTGACGTTCCATCAGACACTTAAAAAAAAAGTTTGAAATCCCAATTGACAGCACCCTAAACCTAGTTTATTTGATACATTTGCACATAAAAAGCAATATAATTCGGAAACTGCAGGATTCCAGGTCATCTGACCATCCATTATGCCAGCAGCCAGTCACCTTGTATGCTTACCCTGAAAGTAGCAACCATGGAGTGATGATGATGATCTGTCTGAATCAGTTTACTGCAGGATGAAGGCCAGTTGAGTGAAGTTTATGAACTGTAATCTACCATGCTGATCTAATGTGAGTAGATAGATAGCTGTGTTTTGAACTCCCAGACTAGGGATGAAAGGAAGTGATTGGCTGAAAGTCATTCAGTTGCCTTTCATTTCTACAGGACAACTAGAACTGGGGCACTTGCTCCTGGTCCTTAAGTAGATGTGATTAAAGCTTCAGTTTTCCTACTGATCGATTTACTTCTGAGCCTTACAGAAACCTGAAGGGAGGTTTTAATTGAAGGATTAAAAGGAGAGAGGGTTTAATTGCAAAATTATTATTATGAAAATTAATCTGCATGAATTGCCCAAATGAGAAGCAATGTAATATTTGAAATATATATCATTTTCCATACCCAGACTGCACCATGCTAGTTGGTGCTAAATATTTGGAGACAACCAAACTGAGATGTCTTGCCAAATTGTGTCAAGTATATTCCAGTAATTTCTGACATTTCTGCTTGCTTTTATTAATAATTATGGCAGGACTTCAATCTTAATTCATAAAAACAAAGTATACCTAAACTTCCCACTAACTCATCACTTCAATAATATTGAAAAAGAGGAAAGACACAGTGCTGTACTTCTAATGATTATAATTAATATGTAGTAGATTGCTTTAGTGTAGACTTTTGTCTTCCAAAGTAGGTTAAGCCTCAACATGAATTCCTTTAATTACTATTCAGGTTTAACAAATGACTTTGGATTACACAATTGTGAGATTCTTTCTGAAATGTTAGTAGTCAGCCATTTTACACGTATTTTTGTTCTTGTTTGTTTGTTGAAGTCGCATAATATTTCCTAGGGCTATTTTAAGTGTTTTCTTTTATAAGTTGTTTTAGATCAGAAAGGTTTTGTAAGAATACTCTGGTGAAAAATGAACGAATTAAACAATTCTGATTGTTTGTTTTTACTATTAGGTTATAATAAAATAAACAAAATTTATTTTAGAATCCATTCCAGATACTTGATTTTGCTCTTAGTTCCCAAAACCCATAACTGTGCTTGCATCTTTGCAGCCAACATCTTAACTTTTTAACCACTTTTGCTGACATCCCGGTTTCTGCCTTTTTTTTTTGGCATCACTCAATACTTCTATTTTGTCAGTAGTGTTTTGCTGCTTGTCTTTTTGCTATTCACTTGAGATCTCTTGGCTTCCCTCCTGCATGTAGGCAATCATTTATTGTTCTTTGTTTGCAATTTTGTTTTCCTTCCTGCAAATGGTAATAATGAATTAATGCTGTCTACCCCATTCCAATGTGATAGATGCATAGGCACCTGGGAGAAGACCTGGGACAACCACCAAGTGATTCTCCCTTTGTGTGCACCTGTAGTTGTATACAAATCATTTCAGTCTTCAGTTGTTGTGCTCCATTATGTGAAAGCAAGAACAATGTTGTAAAGCCTTGGGGCTGCTAGATTTTTTTTCTTCCCCAAATATTTTCTTCTATTGCTTTTTAATCACACTGTAGGCCCTCCTTTCAATACTACCCGAGTTGAGGATTAGAAGGCTTTGTTGATTTTGAGAGAAGAGCAGAGTGAAGGTTTGTTTGTTTTTTTCTCTTTTTAATCCAAAGAGGAGCTTGAAGAAAGGAATGGTTGGAGTTCTGGCTGACTGTAATCTTTATGTGAATAATTTGGGTGACTATTTTTTTTTCTATTTCTTTTGCATCAGACATTGTGGCAGAAGAAAAATACTCATGTGGCTTCATTATGGTTGGGGCAGGGATGGGAGAATAACAGAGAGGATTAGAAGGTTAAAATAGGATAGGAGTGGGGGAGAATCATGTTAAAGAGAAGTCTAAATGAACAAAAAGAGGAAAAAGAAAGTGAGAAAATGAAGTGTGAAGTTCATGTCACTAAATTGGAAATGCTTGCACAAGGTGCTGAAATGCAATAGAAAAAAACCGCTTTTATTTTGCTAAGATAAACTGGAAGCTTTTTAAAGGATAACCTATAAACTAACTCACAAATATTCTTGATATATTAACATAATTATTTTTTCATTTGCCTGTTGAATGATATCTTCTCTTCCTTAAATTCATTTGGGCACCTATCACAAACTGTTTATATAAGGCCCTATGCATTTGAATGTGCTAATCAGTATGGAAGGCACAGTAAATTGGCAATGAAATATAGAAGATACATTATCAAATAAATCACTGTAATGAGAGTCTCATAATGAACATGGAGAAGGGTGGCAAAAGTTGTTACTAAATAGATGTTAGAGAAAGGAACTGAAATCAGAAGGGGCTGTTCATGTGACACAGGGAGATCAAAATTGTTCAAAACTTAAATTTACTGATAAAAGTCGTAGCTTACCCTGACCTCTTTATTGGCTTTCAAAATATTTAACAGCATAGACTGAACTGTTTTCTCTTTCTAAATCTTCACACTGCACAGACTGCTTTATCCACATCTCAGCAAATCTGTATCGTTTGTATGATGTAAAGGTCAGCATCCATATATATTTATATATTGCCTTACAACTTCTGTGAAGTTTTACAACTTCAAAAACTACTCAGAAACAAACAACAGACTATTATACCATATGGCACCATTGTAGCACACAACCCAACTAAAGATCTCCAAAACATCTTAAATAAAATAAAAGACCCAATAGCCGAAGGTGAAAAAAATACAGGAGTCATCTACGACATGCAATGTAAGGATTGTTAACAGCCACTATGTAGGACTGACAGAGAGAAGAGTAGCAGAGTGTGAAAATTATCTGCTACAATGTCCTACCTGTCAATGACTACTTCAGCTTCAACCACAACAATACATGAGCACACAATAAATAGAAACTCTGTGGTTTCTTCCCCAAACCCCCAAAACTTTAACCTAAGACTGTCTACTGTTGACCTCACCCAGTGGTGAAATCTAAAATTTGTTACTACCAGTTCTGTGGGCATGGCTTGGTGGGGGGGTAATGTGACTGGGTGGGCGTGGCCAATTTTTTTTTTTACTTTTAAAACCATTTTTTCTACAACCTCTTCGGCGAAGAGGTTGTAAAAAAACACTTTCAAAAGGCTCTGATGATCCCAGCAGAGTTGCCCGATCGGCAGAGACTTTTTTTCTTTTAAATGCCTCTGCTGATCAGGCAACTCAGCTTAGATCATCACAGGCTTTTAAAAGAAAAAAAGGGGTTTTTTTTCTTTTAAATGCCTCTGACCATCCAAGCTGAGTTGCCTGATCGGCAGAGGCTTTTTTTCTTTTAAAAGCCTTTGATGATCCCAGCTGAGCTGTGTGATCATCAGAGACTTTTTTTTTTTAATTTTAAAATCATTTTT
>JANHZT010010175.1:5976-16949 GCA_032468215.1 Stegonotus admiraltiensis
CTGGGGGATTCTGGGAGTTGAAGTCCACCCATCTTCAAGCTTCCAAGGTTGAGAAACACTGGTCTATAAGTTTGCATACGTACACAGCCACCAATGGCATCAACTTGCTTGACTTTGCACCAGACCAGACGTGACTAGAAAATAAATTTGAAAAACCTGGAGGCCACTCTTAGATTTCTTGCTGGAGAAAGAAAAAAAAATGAACTAATATTTTGATTTTGGGATTTGATGATTTAGATCTGTTTTGATAAAATAAATGTGAAGTGTTAAAGTTATACATGTTTCCTTTGCATTTATAGTTATATTTATTGCACTTAAATGTAATGTTCTACATTTTAAGATGAGAAGATGTTTGTACTGTTAGTTTGAATATTGATTATTATTATTTTTAGGGTTTTTTTAATGTAGTTTGTCATTGGAAGATTATTCTTGAATGTTTTATTTGAAAATAAATGAAATTTTGATAGGGAATTAGATAATTAGATCATATTTGATTAAAGAAATATTGTGAAAATTTAAAATTATATATGTACTATTTATGATTTAGATAAGTTAAACTTTTAAAGGAGGAGAAAAAGCATTAAAAAAACTCAAAAAGAAGTAGTGCAAGATTGGAAGATGTGGAGAGACCTGGCCCATGGAATCGCCTAAAATCAGACATAACAAATGGATGACATCCGTCATCAACATAGCATGGACAATGCACTGAGTTATTTTATAATATAAAAAGGTTACTGTCTTTGAACTTAATGTTTAATACTAATGTGTTCACTGCATTTTTTACAAATATTAAAAAAGAAAAAAAAGGAACTTATTGAAAAGGTATATAAATATTAGTTTTCTAATTTCCTCATTGTTTACACTTTAGTTAATTTGTTATAGTACTTAGACTTACATATTGCTTCATAATGCTTTACAGCCCTCTTTAAGTGGTTTTACAGAGTCACCGTATTGTTCCCAACAATCTGAGTCCTCATTGTTCCGACCTCAGAAGGGTGGAAGGCTGAGTCAACCTTGAACCAGTCAGGAACAAACTCCTGGCAGTCAGCAGAATTAGCCTTCAATACTGCATTCTAACCACTGCACCACCACGGCTCTTATATTTACAGGTAGTCCTCGTGTTACAAGCACAATTGAGCCCAAAATTTATGCTGCTAAGTGAAACATTTGCTACGTGAGCTTGCCCCATTTTACGACCTTTTCTTGCCATATTTGTTAAGCGAATCACTGAAATTGTTAAGTTAGGAACAAGCTTCTCCATTGACTTTGCTTGTCAGAAGGTTGCAATAGCTGAACGGCTAACCCTTGAGACATTGCAACCATCATAAATATAAACCAGTTGCCAAGCATCTGAATTTTGATGGCATGACCATGGGGATGCTGCCTTGGTCATAAGTGTGAAAAATGGTCATAAGTCACTTTTTCAGTGTTGTAACTTCGAACAGTCACTGAATGAACTGTTGTAAGTCGAGGACTACTGATATAAACTTAGTAGACCTGCTTAGAAACCATGCTGTCAGTTTATATTTGCCTTACTGTGTGATATAGGGCCGTGATGGTGAACCTATGGCACAGGTACCACAGGTGGCACACGGAGCCATATCAGTGGGCACGTGAGCATTGCCGTAGCTCAGCTCCAGTGCACATGTGTGCGCTGGCCAGCTGGTTTTTGGACCTTACAGTCCCACTGGAAGTTGGGAAATGGGCTGTTTCCGGCCTCAGGGGGAAAACCATTTTCATCCTCCCCAGGCTCTTAGAAAGCCTCTGGAGCCTGGGGAGGGTGAAAAATGGGCCTTTCAGACCCACTGTGCCATCATGTGCTAAAAGCAGGGGGGCACGCATGCACAGGGGCGGGGTGCATTGGATTATGGGTGTGGGCACATGTGGGTGACTTCCCCACACTCCCCCCCACTTTTGGCACGCGATGGCAAAAAGGTTAGCCATCACTGGTGTAGGGTAACCTTACCTGACTGAATTTGGTTAAACTTCTGTTTTGAAACACTATACTAACCAATACTGTTAGTTTTCAATTGCTGCGTGTTCTTAAAATTTAAGTGCCAATGAGATATTATTGGTACATATAGTCCTCAATTTATAACAGTTCATTTAGTGACCATTCAAAGCTATAACGGCACTGAAAAAAGTGACTTATGACCATTTCTCACATTTACAACTGTTGCAGCATTTCCATGGCCACATGATCAAAATTCAGGTACTCACATTTATGACGGTTGCATTGTCTCCAGGGTCACGTGATCACTTTTTGTGATCTTCTGACAAGCAAAATCAATAGGGAAGCCAGTTTCACTTAAGAAACATGTTACTAACGTAACAACGGCAATGGAGTAAAATGGGGCAAAATACACTTAACAAATGTCGTGCTTAGCAACATAAATTTTGGGCTCCCTTGTGCTTGTAAGTCGAGGACTACCTTCATTTAGCTTTCTTGAAGGAAAATATTTCTTCCAAAGTTGAGCAAAGTTTATTGTCACAGCCATGATGTATCTCAGTAAATTGGGCAGTAATGTGAGCTTAATAAAGTGGCTTCTATTCTTTGGTTTAGATGGGATTGCAAGGGGCTTGTCAGAAGGCAGGGAAATTCAGTTTGGATCTGATAGGATTAGATTAAGAAAAGAGGTTTGTTTGACTGAGATAATGTCCAAAAACCAGAGAAGAGAAAGGGTGCAGCTTCCAATTTGTTAGATTTATTTTCTCCACAGCGTAAGATTTAATGCCATGCATGAGGAATCAAAGTTACAGAACTTTGAAACAATTATCCAGCCATCTTCTATTAGTGACCTCATTTCTTTGGAATCTTATTTTCCCAGAATGTCTGCAAGAAGGGTTGTATTTACGATAATCCAGTAACGTAATTTTTCATCCGCTGTTTGTGCTTACAGATATTGCTGATTCTCAGCCTTGGCACAAACTCTTAAAGTACGCAATACGCCCACGTTTCCCATTGCTCACATATACACATACAACAAAAAAGGACAATAGTAGTATGTGGCTTTGTTACAGGGAAGAAAAAACAGAATGTCCATTGGCTGCTGTTGATTAAAAAAGGCTGTAAAGAATTCCAGAAGTAACACTTTGCACGCAACTGCACAGAACCCAGCAGAATAGCACTGGGTTAAAGAAGTGCTCACTGCTTCTCCTACCTCTGTTGTGCTTTTGCAACAAAACAAAATCGGGGTTCAGATCTCAGAAGAAATGGAGAGGAAAGGAGAGAGGCTGGATGGGTAATGCCTTCTCCGGGGTCAATAACTTATAGCCGAAGGCTTTTTAGTTAGTTAGTTAGTTAGTTTTGATTACTAATTCCCCAATGATCATTCTGAATCAAGAAAACTGAAACCAGAGGAGCCATCTCTGGTGCTTCTCTCCCCACTCTGCACTTCTTCCTCCTATTTCTTGACAACAGAAGTTGGGGAAGAGGGGAGAACACCATCTCTCCCTGCTGCTTCTCTTCTAATGCGTGGCAGGTGAGGAACAATGAAGAACCACCTGTGAGAAAAGAAGTGGGGGGGGAGTAGCGCCTCCTAAGGCCATAGGCATAGATTTCATGGAGAAGGGGATCTTAGCTAGGGAGCCATTTTCCCTCACTTTACTGCTCGCTGAGAATAGAACCCGGGAAAGTGGCTTTCTAGCTACCATTCTTTGAGGAGAAACAGATCTCTTTGTTGCTGAGAGAACTGATCTTCCAGGGACTCCTTTTCATGCTGCTGTCCCTTCTGCAATGTCTGGCTTGTTCCCTCTTCCAGTATCCAAAGGCAAATGACTGTGTGAGAATCAGTGGCCCAGAACCAAAGGGTTGAGCATGCCCACAGCAGCCTCAGGTGACCATAAGGAACAAAGCAACTCCCTCAAATAGCTTACCTTTACATGGCGTGCTTCAGCACAGACCAGAAGAAAATGGAAAAAGTTGCTGGATCATGGAAGACAATTGCAGCCTGCCTACTCAACGGGTTGAGGTGAGTTGAAACAGCATTGCCCATTCACAGCTTTCAAATCTGTTTGCTGAAGGATCACTAGTCCATAGGTCGGGGTCATACGGTTCAGCCATTCTTTATACTATTAGTTCTTGCATCATGGGCAAAAAAGAAACATATAAATTCCTTAAATGAAAAAGTATGAAATATTCACCACCATATGACATCTACTTTTCTGGATCCAGAAAAATGTGCAAACAATGTGCATGAAAATGTGTTTGGTTTTTTTTATTATTTTATTTGTACACTGCCACAGTTCATCTGTGAAGGAGATAAGCAGTTCCTAAATGTGATTCAAAAATAAACAACTCTTTTTAACAATAATAAAGTGAATATACCATACTTGATTTATTTGAGTGTTTATGTTTTGAGTGTTGGCTGAATTCTTGTTTTTCCCCCTATAAGGAAACCTTCCCATTTTCTCTTCCTCACTTTCGATTTCCAAACAGAAAATTGCTGAAAATGCCTTCTGCCCTTTACATGTTATTGGTTAAAAGTAGATTAGGTGTCCTCCCTTCTAAATGAGCAAAGGCTGCTCTTGTTTATATGCTACTGGTAAAGTGATAATACTCTCTCAATTTCTCTTCAGCTCAGGCACAACTGAAAGAGCAGGACGGAGCAAAGAGTAACTGGAAAAATGGAAACGATTGCTGCAGATGAGACAGATTTGGAAGAGAAGAGCACTTTCGACCTGATGTCCCATTCAGAGACATTTATTAAAAGAAGCACTCTTAGGAAATATAAGATACTCTGTGTTGTAAGTATTATTTTTTACTTACATTTGAAAGTCGCATTTGTTATATCCTCTCTATTTCAGTCTTGTGATTAACAACACAAATGTTTTCCATTGTTTGCCTGGAAATATCCTGGTTCTGCCACTTTTTTTTTGGGTCACATTTGTCAGCATGAATAGAGACACTTTTAATTGTTCATGTTTTCAGTGGACGGTCTGCTTCAAAGGCTAGTACAGACACTTGAAATATTCAGTGTTAGCAAAGTTGGGAGATATCGCTGTTTCCTGTTTAGAATATATAAATACCTCCCTCTCCCCCTGTCTGTCTCTCTCCCTTTATTTAAAACAAAAGTGGATGTTTATTGTACATCTGTGTTGTATTATATTGCTGAATTATAGTAGAGAGCCAGTTTAGTGTCATAGTTAAAGGCATTTTCCCACTAGAAAGTGAAAGAATGGGAGCTCTTGTCCCACCACAGGCATAAATCTAGCTTGGTGATTTTGGACCATTTGGGGGGGGGCAGTGGAATTGCCCACATATTTCTTTTCCATGTACTTGCCAGGGATCAAGATTTACTTGAAGGGACAGACACAAAAAAGGAATTATTATTATTATTATTATTATTATTATTATTATTATTATTGGTTTAATTTATAATCTAGTGTATCCTAAATTCCGCACTTCTGAATTCAGGCTGGAGAAACTGATCTATAATGGCTAAGAATAATTCAGAACTTCTGGCAAAGGATAGGAGAAAAAGTATGACTTCATCCTGTTAAACCGGAGATGCCTTGGAACTAAACTATGAAGTCCTTTCATAACAGACATCTAGGACAATATACTTCGTGTTTCTAAGGATTCTTGTTCTGGGCTTTGGCTTCTTTCACCAAATAGGTGTGCCAAAATGAAGCGTCTTATAACCTGAAAAGTGAGAGATTTCTGAAGTAGTAGATCTGTGTTTCTTATTGTTTTGTGAGAGTCATCTTCTTGTTCTGAACTTTGACACAAACCTATCAATGCGCTTGAGGCGTATTAGTGCTTAAGACTGATAAAATAAAGTAACAATGTTATCTGTTGGGAAAATTCCCAAGAAAGTCTAAGAGTGAGTGGTGAACATTTTCCATAAATTTATGGTTCAGAAAGAGAAGACAAAAGGTTACTGTTCTGTGGCTCCTTCTGCTAGAGGAAACACATGGTTTCCCAGTCTAAATACCAATGGTCCTTGACTTACAACCACAGCTGAGTCCAAAATCTCTGTTGCTAAGTGAAGCAGATGTTTAAGAGAATTTTGCCCCATTTTACAACCTTTATTACCACAGTTGTTTAGTGAATCACTGCAGTTGTTAAATTAGTAACACGGTTATTAAGTGAATCTGGCTTCTCCATTAACTTTGCTTGTCAAAAGGTCCTAAAGGGTGATCATTGCAATGGTCATAAATATGAAACAGTTGCCAAGTTCCTGAATTCTGATTGTGTGACTATGGGTTGCTGCAATGGTCATAAGTGTGAAAAACGGTCATAAATTACTTTTTTCAGTCCAGTTGTAACTTCAAACTGTCATGAAACAAATGGTTGTAAGTGGAGTACTACTTGTATTTTATATCTTTTTACTGGTCAAACATTTTAGCCAGTTTTATATAGTGTACAAAGCTGATGTTTCTTTAGTCATGATTTCTTAAGACAGAATTGTCCGGTTCCAACAAAACTGTAGGTTTCTAAAGTGCTGATGAAGAAGGACTCTGATGAATTAGAAAGAGTGTAAGAAAAGAAACAATGATAGTGAGGGGCCCAGAGAATAAAACCGATGAAGAACATTAAAGGAATAGGATCAGTGGTGGGTTGCTACTAGTTCTCTCTGGTTCTTGCGAACCGGTAGTGGAAATTTGGAGTAGTTCACAGAACCGGTAAATACCACTTCTGCCTGGCCCTGCCCCAATCTATTCGCTGCCTCCCGAGTCCCAGCTGATCGGCTAGAAGGAAAAAAATCAGGGCTCACTTGACAAAGAAGAGGAAAAAAAACCAAGACACCTTAGCTTTAAATTGAGAAGCCAAGAAGTCTCCCAACTGATCAGCTAGAACCGATCCGCTCCTTGGAAACCACTCGGTGGTTGTAGATTGGCAATTGAGGTCAAGCTGCCTAAAAGCGGTTTCCGATGCTCTCGGTGGTGGCAGAGAGGCAAAAAACTGTTTAAACTCTTGCCGCAGCGCTTCAAAGGGCTGCCCTACAGCTGATCAGCGGTAAAAGGCAGTGTGGTGGTAGACCAGTACGCTCCAAAAACAAATAGGTAGACCATTATGCTCCAAGAACAAATGGGTAGACCAGTACGGCTCAGGAAGCAGTTAAAAGCCTGGTAGACCAGTACCTCAGCTAAATCCTAAAGAATTGTTTGTCACATGACCATCAAACCATGCCCACAAGAACTGGTAGTAAACTGGTTGTTTGTCACATGACCATCAAACCACACCCACAGAACTGGCAGTAAAAATTTTTAGAATCCAACCCTGAATAGGATATATTTAGCCTAAAAAGAAAAGGCCAAGGGGAGACATGATAGCAGTCTTCAAAGGGTTGCTAGAAGCCTTGAAAGGAAAGAGGTCTCAGGGAGGAGAATGTGCATTTATTCTCCACAGGGCCTGAGGGTAAGACAAGAACCAGTGTATGGAAGAGAATTTGTCTCATTAAACTATGCCTTAGTTTTGATCCAGAACAGGAACAGAGGGAATGGTATAAAGGTGATCGCTATTTTTGTTTCTTGGAAGGTTTACAGAGGGAGATTCAATGTTGAAATAAGGATGAATTTCCTAACATGAGAGCTGTGTCAACTAAGCGATGGAAAGTCTTGCCTTCTAGAATAATGGGAGCTAGAAATTCTAGAGATTTTCAAGCAATGATTGGACAATCATTTGTCAGGGCAGGGTCTGATCCCTGCCCTGGGTGGACTAGAAGAGCCGTTCTTGGACTAGAAGAGTCAGTTTGGTGTAGAGATTAAAATGGTGAACTGGAAGACCATGAGTTCTAGGCCTGTCTTAGATATGAAAGTTGGTGAGTAACTTTTAGGCAAGTCATTTTCCCCTCAGCCCAAATCCGCTCATAGGTTTATTGTTAGAGGGAAAACAAGAGGCAGAAACATTATATACACTGCCTTGAGTTGTACAAAGTAAAGACAGGAAATAAATCTAAAGTATTATCAGCTATTTTTAAAGTTGTGAAAGCAAAGGTGAGATGTATGTCTAATAATAAAAATGAATAAAATGAATAAAAAGGTTATTTTTACATTTTGAAATTATTTTACCTTTTGGAAATAAGGCTACCCTACAGTGGCTATTGAATCCTGATGGATTTCTGGAGCATATCCCAACAGATATACCACTCATCTTCTACATTTGAGAGATTACTCAGATGACTGACACAGGCAATCTCAACAGCATGGATAGATGATCGAAGCACAGGTGAAGAAAAGCTCATATCCAAACAAATGAGAGTGATATTGTTACCTGTTGCTTATCTAAGGTATAGATTATTGGTTAATCTTCTCTTCCTAGACATGGTGATCAAGTGAATTATTCCACTTATGTTGACCATTCTTTTATTATCTACAGTCATTTGGAAATGTTTTAAAATGGCTGTAGCTTGTTTTTGATTGCCCTGTGGAATTATTTTTGTGAAGAGCAAAACAGGAAAAATGAGTCTCGGTTCATTTTTTCTACATTGTTATACCCTAAACTATAGCATCTTCTGGGGGACTTTGAGCCAGTAAATATTCCTTAGTCCAACCTATTCTACACAGTTGTAAGGAAAATGGAGGATGGAATAGTATTTTACCATTGTGAATTCAAAGGAATATAAATGTATGCATTAAATTCAATCACAGTGTAGCTGAAGTAACTTTGATTTCAAATATTAAGTGTTTAAAAGCTTTAGGGGCTCCCTTGTAAATGTATTCTTGGTTTTAATAGCTTTTGGAAATTTCTTGAAGATCTGACTTTTTTGTCAGGCACAGATACTAGGTTGTCAGTAAAACCTGATGTGTATAGTTTGATTGAATATAAGAATATATTTCTTCTTTTTATGTTTTGCACTCTGAGCTGCCCAAAGTCACAAGATTCAGATAGGCAGCAAAATAAATTCAATTCAATCATCAATCAATTTAAATAAATAAATAAAATTTACCTTGTGATTATTTCTCTGTCATTTTGTTAAAATAAAAGTATATTATTCTGGTGCAGGAGGAAAATATTTGATAATATGCATCTGCCTTTAGGCATGGAGGTGACAAGGAAGTGTGCAGTTCCACTTAGAAGCTAAGCTTGGTACATTAATTAGATTTATGCCCCGTGAAGTGCATACGTAGAATCTCAGCTGAAATGGGCATTTGGCTAAGGTGTAGCTGTATATAGTGAAAAAAACCACAGTCATTACTATTGCCACTTCCAGCAATCTCTTGTGACTGGGCTAATATCTCCCTCTGGTAAAAAAGAGTGTTCATTGTTGTCCCCTTCTATTGCTTAGTCAAGAATATCCAAGGAACCCTTTTGGGAGCATTAGGAAACAGAGTGGAGAGATGAGTCTGCAGAAGGTAAGGCATAGATATCAGGATAGGAAATTGGGACCAAAGATCTGGATCCCGACCATGCTAAAATTCTAAAGGACTCGTCCAAAAGTGAATCAGGAACCCACTGAAAAATTAAAGCCACCTAAAATTATTCCAAATATTTTGGGAAAGTTCATGCTATTTACTTATAGGAGCTATTCATCAGTAGAAATTTTCTATGACCTCCCAATTACTGTTGGGATTAATTAGGAAACATTTCTCTAATAGTGAAGTTTGGGGCTTGTACATAGTCTTATGTAGTCTGATGAATATGTCACACCATATTTTCCCCAATGACCTAATTGACAAATACAATATTGCTAAAGACATTATTTGGGGTTTCCCCCCCTATTTTTTAAAAATTTGATTTATTACTCTTAATATGGTTGGTAAGAACATTTTTACTGTCTGGTTTTGAGTGAAAAGAGAAGTGCTCTCAGTGTTTATAAAGATGACTATACATGCAGTGAATATATATACATATTTGACCAATGTTGACAATTTCCTCCTTACATTAAAACTGTTTATACGCTCCTCACCCCACTTCAATTGACTGAATATAGTTCTTATTCTTATTAGACAGCAATGCTGTAGTCTAAACATATGATGCAGTCTTGATTTGGCTTTTATGCTACTACGAGACTTCATTCTTTCTGTTGTAACAGTAGAAAGGTAGGTCTCTTTTCTGTCCTCTGCGGCTCAGAGTGCAGTGAAGCATGCTAGGTCAATCTGTTCTGGCTTCTGTTATTCTAGGCAGCAGGTTACTCAATAATTGTGAAATAAGTTCTCTCTCTCCCTCTCTCTGTATGGGTCTATTTACAAAGCTTTATCTGAAAAACATTTACATCTTTGAGTTATGAATCAGGAACAAAGACCAATATTTGGACAGTGTAGTGATGCCTAAAGAAAATAACCCGATCTCATAAACATTGGATTTTACTGCAATTCTAAATACTTTAATTAGAAAGCTGAGTTGATTTTAGAGGGATTTCATTGAACGTATCACAGCTTTCCCCTAATCTGAAATGAGCTTCCTCAAAAGAGAGTTGATGTTTACTTTCAAGTAAAGATGCTAGGAATGGCAATGTCGTAATACAGTTCAAGCATGATCACTCAGGGTTCACATATGCAGGGAACTATGCCCCCGGTATGTTGATCATACACATATATGCATCACAGTTTAATATTCATCAGAATCAGCCAACAGTAGCTGATCTCTTTCTGACATGACTTCTAATAATAAAATAGAAGCACCAATATTTTAGCAATGATCTTTCAAATATTCCAGATTTTTCCTCTGAGAAAAAGCAGAGAATTACCATAATCTTTGTTTACTGTGCACGATTGGGACGAGCAACTTGGTCATAAAGTGAAATGATCACTAAGTGTAACCACAACTGTGTTTACATTTAAAAAAAAAGGATGTCTGCTAGTGAGTTAGGGCTAGCTGGAGGGGTATCAGCAATTGACAGGTGAGCCCTCTTCCTCTCTGGAGGGAGAAGGCCCTTGGGGACACACCAGAGTGGGGGCCAGGGATACAGTTGTTCTTGTGATTTGTTTGTTTGTTTATTCATTTATTCATTATTTATTTATTTATTTGTCAACAAGTACAAGGAAACAAGTAACAGTATAGACATAGACATGGACACATGAAAAAA
>JANHZT010010186.1:0-10054 GCA_032468215.1 Stegonotus admiraltiensis
AAAAGTATGAAGGCTATTGCTTAACGCATTGTAAGCCGCCCTGAGTCTCCGGAGAAGGGCGGCACATAAATCAAAATCAAAATAAAATAAAAAATAAAAATATTTGCTGGTCTTTCTCTTCAGTCACTTGCCTTTCAGAACTTTTTTCTCCTCAGAAAACTTTGAAACTTCAGATCTAACAGAAAGCTTTAACAATCAGCTACTAAATCTTCCAACAACCTGGAGAGTGTAACAATGCAGCTGGACTCAAAAAAATCCTTCTATCAAAGATTTGCAGACAATTAAGCTGCCCAAAGGACAAATGTTGATGGTATAACAGTATAGAATTGGGCTGAGGATACCTTGTCAGGGTTAGTCTTTCCCAAGGTGGTACCATCTGGGCAATTTGCCTATGTCAGCTGAGAACCTGTAGTTCTACAATATAACCGAAGGGTGCCTGTTACAAACTGAGGGGGGAAAGCCAGGACAATTACGGAATCAAGTGCAGAGGTCCCATTGAAGTGTTGATCTGCTGGTAATTACCATTTGGTTCCATACACTCCTGTCTTTGAACGTCCTTGGTTAGGCTGACTATGGATCCACTTTCTATGCAAGAAGACACAAAAGATAAGGGACAGACAAGAGGGTAGCAGCTTCTAAACCCTCTGAACATTCTTGTTTCTAATGAACACTTTGTTGGGGCTCCAGGACTGGAAGCAGTTGGAACAAGTTGAGCGTCCATCTCTTGGAACATTGCTAGACTGCGTGATCCAAAAGTAAAGATCTCCCTCCTGCTGGGCTCCCTTCATGCCACCTCTCCTTCTATGCCTCCTGATGCTTAGGGAGGTTGACAGAGGGCTACAGGAGAGTACCCCTTTGCTGCAGGAGGACCCAATCCAAGCCCAACAGCTGGGCAGCAAGTGTCCATCCTGAGCGAAAGCAGGAACAATATGGTTGTCAAAGAGACAGCCCATGGCTACAGGGCCTGTGGTTGGACCACACACCTCACCCTTCAGTGGCTCCAGGCTCAGAGGCAGGTGCAGCAAGGACAAAAACAGGAAAGGAAGTCTCTTCTTCCTCTGCCTGCTCTTTGCCAGTGTCCCCATCATTGAAATCCCAACTCTTTTACATGCAATGGACATAAAGAAGAGGCAGGATTTCCACTGCAGGGTTGCACCCACCATTCCGACCAGTGGCCAAATCCAATTTTTTTACTACTGATTCTGTGGGCATGGTGTGGCTTAGTGGGTGTGGCTTGGTGGGTGTGGCTTGGTGGGCGTAGCAGAGGAAGGATATCGCAAAATCCCCATTCCCGCCCCACTCTGGGGCCAGCCAAAGGTGGTATTTCCCAGTTCTCTGAACTACTCAAAATTCCCACTACTGGTTCTCCAGAACCTGTCAGAACATGCTGGATTTCACCCCTGATTCTGACTCTTTTTACCCCCTGCAGACTGCTGCTTTGCTGCTCTTTGATTGCTAAAAATTGAACGATGAAACCAGCAGTGGGTTGCAAAACCTGTTGCTACCTGTTTACTCGTACGCGTGTGCAAGCTCGCACGTGCGTGAGATGCTTCTGCACATGCGCAGAAGCATCTGGTGCAGGTGGGTGGAGCCTCCTGCTGCCACCACTACCAGTTCACCAATCCGGGTAGAACTGGTAGTAACCCACCACTGAGCAAGACCTCCTTTAAGCACATTCCCGGGGATGGGCTGGAGGGGGAGGGGCAAGAATCCATTTATTCAACCATGCCATTTCCTCAGAAAGATGTGATATTATGTCATTGGCATCATTCTCTGTCCTTTGCTTGATGGCATTGTTACACAATTGGTGTCAATCACTGTAGAAATATTATCCGTTGCTTGCAAAACCCATTGCATTGAAGAAGGGTGGATTAGAATTACCTGGATCTTTTGCCACCCTGAGAGAGGAAGCCCATGAAGTTTGAGTAGCTTGCTTAAACTCGGCACCCCATAATTCAATTACCAAAGCCAAATGGCAAAACTTTACCCTAAAATAACCAACTTTCCCCATCTGTGTGGTAGTCCCAACCACTTTATGGCCCTGAGCCCCACCTCAAAAGGATTTAAGCAGTTTTGAATTTGATGGGGGATCCAAACCGCCCAATTTCTGAAATCTCACATCAATCCAGTTCTGTCTTTTGTGTTCATGATCCAAGGATATTTAGCCTGGTGCCATATGGGACTACAACTCCCAGCACACTAAGGCAAAGCCCTTTCTGAACAGGATGATGGTATTGGCATTGCTACAGTCCCGGCATTGCAATTCCACAGTACACCAAGTGACGCTCATGATGACTTTGGAATTAAGAAGCCCAAAGGTGCTAGGTTTCCAACTAACCCATTTTAAAAATAGAATCGGGTTTGGTGTTGCAGCTTGTTTCTTCAGAAGACTTAAAGCCACTCCAGGCACCTGTTTTACCGAGCAATCAAGGAAATAATCTTGTGTGCGTTGGCCCAGTCCAAGTCTGGGTTCCTTTTATCTGACACAATTTGAGTCAATAATCATGCTGAGAGAGGAAACTGAGGTTCAACATTTTATTTCTGTGCAGAATTAAAGAGAAGTACACTTGGAACTCAAGTCCAAATCAAGCGGGCCTGCTGGTATTCAGTTTTTATAGCATTAAAACCACATATACACATCAGAATTTTCTGATATTTTATCACTTCTTCCTAATTCGCTGAAGATGCAATTTAACATCTCGTAATATGCACAGGGATGTGTGTGTATGCACTTATTTAGTAAGCTCTGCACCTCTGAGTGTGCTTTTTAGCATGCTAATGATAAGATCTTTACCTTGGGACCTTTGTCCAGCAGCTTAAGCTAAATGTCCAGTTCCCTTTCCTTGTTCCAGGTAATGGGCCCCTTGCAAAATTATTCAGCAGTGTAATAAAGCCACAATCGGCCAGCTAGACTAACAGTCCCTGTAACTGAGGTGTTTATGGTCAGCTTCTTTAGCTTCTTCAGTTAAGTGTCAGAGTAGGATTTTAGCTAATTGCTAAAAAAAAAAAAGCAAATTCATAGACAAAGTGATTCAAATGGACTATTCTAGTTGAAGCTAATTTATGGCTCACTTGCAAAAAACCCTTAATAGTTTGCTAATAAATTAATAGGCCAGGCCATCATATGAATGCAACCATTTTATTATTATTACTCAAATCTCAAGTCCAGGCCACATCAAAGCAGTTTTTGTGACATTACTGGCTCCTCCAAACCTCTGGTTGGAGGTTGCCATGGCAAGCATCAACATTTTCAAGTATTGTTTGTTATTCTGGACTGCAGCACTGGGAGACTGGAATAATTGGAAAGCAATTGGATTTGGTGGCTGGCACTGTGGGCATAGCAAATATATCCCATATATTCTTTTATAAAAGTAACCAGACCTGCTCCAGTGGTAACCTCCATACCTGTGACTAAATTTCTTCATTCATCATGTTGCAGGTACACATTTCCAGAAGGGGGCTGGGGCCAACTAATGGGAATGTGTACTAAGAAAAATCTGGAAGACCTAGAAGCCAAAACATTGGCTTCAGAATGTCCCAAGTTGATGGGCATTGTGACCACAAAGGTAGAAGTTGCTCTGGCTCAGTGATTTGGAGGAAATAAGGGGGAAGTTAACCTAAAAGAGACTCCATTGGCCAGATATACTTCCAATCATGTAGCTGCATGTTTGTTGAAACTATCGTCCATTGCATGTCAAGGGTTTATATGTGATAAGCAGCACACTGAATTACACCCAGAAGTGGTAACCAATGCAACTCCTGAAGCACAGATGATACATGGGTTGATCATAGTAGGGCATCATGGCATGCATCACTGCATTTTGGACCAGCTGTAGCTTCTAGATGGTTTCAAGGCCAGCCCATTATAGAATCAATTGCAATAGTCTAGTGATGACTTGACTAGTGCATAAGTGATCATCTGAAAGGCCTCCTATTCAAGGAGTAGGAACAATTGGTGCATCAGGAGTAGGAACAATTGGAACATTGGATCAGCTGGACTTTCTTAGTTACAGTGTCACAAGCTCCTAAACAGGAACAGTGAGTCCAGGAAGATCCCCAGTTTGAAGTAGCACCCCACCCAAGACCAATGATGATTTCTCCCCAGATCTCCACTTCCAGGGGAGTCCAAATAATTACAGCTACTTAGCATTGGCAGAACTGAGTTCCCTGAGCCTATTCATCCTATGTAGACTCAAACAACCTTCAGGCATCATGTCAGAACATTGACATTACTACCGTACAGTTCAGGGTTGAGATTAATTCATTAAAGTCATTAAAGGACCAAAACAAAAACCTTTCTAAAAACCTTACAAAAGGCATCTGATTAGCCTCTGAGACCAGGATAACATCTTGACTAACTTCCTCTGCATTATTTGAGTCCGGACAGTATAAACAATGGGATTTAAGACAGGTGGAAAGATGAGATAGAAATTGGCCAGAAGAATATGAGTCGGAGGAGACACCTGATGGCCAAACCTGTGGGTCAGGGAGGAGACTGCTATGGGGATGTAGAAAGCTAAGATGGCACAAATGTGGGAGCTACAAGTGCTAAAAGATTTGAGCCGGGCCTCTGCTGTGTCTAAATTCATCACTGCCCGGAGGATCAATGCATAGGACAGACCAATGCCCAGGGAATCAATGATGAGTACCAGAAAGCCAATTGCCATGCCATAGATGTTGCTGATGGAGGTGTTGTCACAGGAAAGCATCACCACAGCCATGTGCTCACAATAAGAATGTGCAATGATGTTGGTGCGATAATGAGTCAGTCTCCTCACAAGCAAAGGAAGGGGCGAGATATAGAGGACACCTCTCAGGAGAGCTGCCATCCCAATCTTAGCAACAGTTGAATGAGTTAAGATGGTCTTGTGTCTTAATGGGGTACATATCGCCACATAGCGGTCATAAGCCATAGCCAGGAAAATCCCTGATTCCACAGTGGCAAAAGAATGAATGGTGAACATCTGGAGCAGGCATGAGTGGAAGCCAATCTCCTTGCTATTGAACCAGAAGATGGCTAGCAGCTTGGGCAGAGCGGAGGAGGAGAGCACCAAGTCAGTGACAGCCAGCATGGAAAGGAAGAGGTACATAGGCTGGTGGAGGCTGGGCTCTGCCTTGATGATGAAGAGGATGGTGCAGTTCCCCAACACTGCCATGATGTACATGGAGCCAAAGGGGATGGACAGCCATGCATGGACTGCTTCCAGTTGAGGAACACCCATGAGTAAGAAGCTAGATGGGCTGAGACAGGCGTTGTAGAAAGCAGAAGTCATATCATCAACACATCCCAGGGCAGACCATCATTCCTGCAGCTGGAAACATGAATATTTAAAGTTTATGTATTTGTTTGCCTGATTAAAAAATGTATATCACTATCTACCTAACCAATGAAACTCTGGGCAGTGAACTGTAATAAAAACATAATACAATTTTTAAAACAAGTTTAAAAGAAGAGAAAAACCAAGTCTAAATACTTTCTCTCAGCGTGATGGGATTATTTTTGAACTGGAGGTGAATGTTGCTTTGCAAGGGTGGCAATTAACACAGAAAATAAGACATGGGGACGGGAGGCTTTTATGCCTTTTAAATTTACAGCAAAGCTATTTACAACAAGGATTTACAACAGGCATATATAACACAATCCTGTGGTTCACCTGGTGTCTGATTTCATCCTAACTTTCTCCTAGAGACTCCTCCCTTCTATCTCTCCCTCCATCTGGCTCTCTCTTTTCTCCATCTCCCTCCCCTGTTTCTGGGCTAATCAAGAGAGAATGAAAAGAAAGCAATGGGCTGGGATTTTACTGTCTTGTGCTCAGTGTGGCTTGACTTCTCCTGGAACCACTCCGAGAATCGTCTTCTACTTCTCTGTCGGAAGAAGAATCACTTTCAGGGTCTTCTGCCTAGTCCTTGTCCAGAGACCAGGACTTCGCCAATGACCAATGAACCCTTCCTTTGTTCCCATCTTGGGTGTAGATGTCATCTCTTTAGATCTTTGTTTCTCTTCATTCAGGGAAGCCACCCATGGACCTTTGTTCTTCCTCACCAATCAAGAACTGATGACTGCTCTGCACACTCGTGTAACTTCAGATTTTCTCTCCAGCCAGTTCTGTATTGGTTTTTTTCCCTCCTTCTCCCTCTCTCCAATTTTGGGTCAGATCGGCACTGTATTCCCTAGCAGCTAAAGAGGCATATGTCCTCCAGGGCTCCAGGCTCTAGCAATAGCACTTAGATTTATATACTTCTGCACAGTGCTTTACAGCCCACTCTAAGTGGTTTACAGAATCAGCATATTGTCCCTAACAATCTGGGTCCTCCTTTTAACAACCTTGGAAGGCTGGAAGGCTGTGTCAACCAACTGAGTAAACTCTAATACCTACATACCAGAACAATGAGTCTGCAACCTCAACATCTCCCCATAATAGCTCTGGCTAGCTCATGAACCCCTGTGGCATCAGAACTGTCCTTCAACTGAGTTTCTTCTCTACTTTTCTCTCTCCGTTTGCTAGTTCATGCCAACATGACAGCAGCCAGGTTAGATCACTAAAATCCATATGCTGCACACCTATACCTGAACTCCATTAACCCCAATTTTTCCTGGGGTCAAATCCAGGTCTTCATAGCTTTCCTTGTATATCCATATGCTTCCAATAATGAGGCTACTCTACTACTACTACTCTATCCTGTTAGCCTCATCTTACTTGGAGGAAAGGGAGATAAAGATGGCTTTCCAGCCTCATCTATAACTGTGATAATCTTCTAAGAAGCCCCGTTCTGATTCTCTGCTGAGTTGCCCATAACCTCTGTATCTAGATCATCACATCAGCACTGCAGCATGTTCTTAACAATGTTCTTAACAGACCTTGTGCCCTCAGTCATTCATCAAACACCCCACAAAAAGTCTTTCTACAAATTTACCCTTATGCCACATTTTCTGACTGCCAGATAGACATGTGGACCCAAACAAGGTGGGAAAGAAATGAATTGAAGGAGCATCACACTAAAACAAACTGCCCAGCATATCCCATGCCCCATCCCAATAAGGTAAAGAACAATCCTTTGAAAAGGAAGGTAGTTTCGGTCCATGGGCTTCTTTTGAGACCTCTAGGTAGCCAGTCCTGGAAGCAACAAAGCGGGCAGATTCAGATTTCTTATACTAAAATGTGGACCTTCAATGGAAAAAGCTGGATAAGAAACTCAGATGCATTCATTCCTAAAAGTGAAATCCATGTCTTTCAATATATTCCATTCGTTACCCTAACCCATAATGGAAAACCATGTGAATGAATTACTTGGCACAATTCCGTGGTTTTGAAAATCTTGGAAAGCAACTGCCTTTAAAATATCGGATGATGCCCTGCTCAGTTAAACTGGCTGCAGGACTCCAGATCAGCCTCTTCTGAGGATAGCCACCATCAAGTTCCCAGACCACCTTCTTCCCTTGAGACCCAGCCCTCTTGCAGTTTCCCATCCCCAGCAACCATGAAGGAATCAGCTTCTGATCGAGGAAACCAGAGCAAGGAGCAAGGCTGTCAACCTGGGCAATGGATCACAGCAGCAAGACCCACCTTTGTGTAAACAGAAGCTGGCCAGGATCCCAGCACTTTTGCAAGGGGACCCATCCTTCCAAGCCCCCACCCCAGTCTGTGGAGATCTGAATTCTGTTTGCTAAAATTCCATCCCACAAAGATGATTACCCATTTAACTTACCAAATTGTCAAGTCAGCTTGGTCACTTCTGCAAGAATGTTGGCTGGCACTTCTTGGTGAAATACTTATGCTGCTATTCCCAGCACCTTGAGGGATTTTACAAGCCAGCAGGGGCTAGTGGCAATTAAGTGTTGGTTTGGCTTGAAAACCTCAAAGCATCAGTAAGGTCTAAAAAAATATTTTTTGAGCAAATCATTCTTTTGATAGACCCGCTTAAATGGAAAGTAAGGTTCCTTCCATAATTCCTTTAGTCTGGCTAAGTGTAGGCATAATTCCTTTGTAAGCAAAAACCATATTAGCAGATTCTCCTGGTGAAAGATTTTCTACTCCAGGTCCACTTGCTTGGCCACTAAACTCTTTCTTGTCCTGTCTTTTTACTTGGAAGATAAGAATGTGCTATTGGGGGTCTAAAATCTCCCCATCTCAGAAGTGTCCAGATCAGGGGTGGGTTCTACTTACCTTTACTATTGGTTTGTAATGGAGCCATGTGTGCATGCTATTCTGCGCGTGCGCAGAAGCGTTCCGATGATGTCGGGGTCAGTGGGTGGAGCCTCCCTCTGGTTTTACTACTGGTTCTATAGAACTGGTCTGAACCAGGGGCAACCCACCGCTGGTCCAGATGGAAACTAAACACTTCAAACCTTCTGAAACATGGCTGGTGATCTGTGTTTTATTTATGTACATTTTTAAAACTGCTGCTGTATCATACATTGCAGTGATGCTCTGGTCAGTAGTCCTTAAATGAATAAATGCTTCATTTATTGATTTGTGTAGGGTCAATTTTGTTTTTTACTCTTCCTCATATTCAAGGCAGCTTTGTTATGATCTCTTCAAACATGGGTGCAGGAAAGTAGCATACAATGCTGTGATTTTTTTCCTTCCTTCATCTCTTTGGAAAGGTTTGGTGTAACAAATCCAAGCATCCAACCCAGAAAATTGCCCAGTTCCATGTTCTGCCCATCCAGCCAGAGATGGTATTCAGCAGGTTCTGACCAGTTCTGGAGAACCGGTAGTGGAAATTTTGAGTAGTTTGGAGAACCAGCAAATACCATCTCTGGCTGGCCCTGCCCCCATCTATTCTCTGCCTCCCGAGTCCCAGTTGATCAGGAGGAAATGGGGATTTTGCAGTAACCTTCCTCTGGAGTGGGGAGGGAATGGAGTTTTTACAGTATCCTTTTCCTGCCACGCCCACCAAGCCACACCCACAGAACCGGTAGTAAAAAATTTTTGAAACCCACCACTGGTGTGACCTATTTTCCCCTTTCCCTCCTTTTTTGTTTTGTTTCTTGTTACCTTGGATAGCTGTATTTTTTGTAATCTTTCATATGTATTTTTTTCCTGAGGTTTTGTTGTTATTGTTGTTATTTTTATATACCCAATAATGTGAAACCACAGCATCCAGTTCTTTAGCTGGTGTTGGCATACACATTGAGTTCTTCCCAACAATCTGCAACGTCCTAATGTATTGTTGTAGTATATGTGCAGATCCAAAGCTGAGTGGCCTTTTTTGCAATTGACAGATGGAAATGTTGTCAATGTACAGTTCTCAAAGTGCCATCTGAGATTTTTTGGTTGTGCTGATAACTACTGCGACCACCACAATTGTTTTATGCCATAATCTTTCAATTTTGGTTTTCAGATTTTGATACTTCAGGGCTTCCATGGCTTTCTTGGCATCTATGTCCGGCACTGTTTGGCACTGTCCATAAAGGGTAAGCTAGGCAGCTGCCTAGGGTGCCAAACTTTAAGAAAAGAATCTACAAAAAATGAATTTTTTGTGTGTGAATAGGCAACCTATTGTAAGGGTTGGTGGTGACTGACAGCTATGGAATAAAGGTTGCTTTCCACTATCCCAATAAGCTTCAGGGGAGGGGATAGATTCGAGAGGTGTTTTCACATCCTTCCTGCTTCCCCCCCACCCAAAATGGTATAAATAATTTGTCATGATTATGACAATGAAAATATGAGTCTCTGACCATTTCACCCATTCTAGAATGCCTGAATAGAAGTGGGTAACATAGTTTGTACCGATCCTTGTCCCAGGAGTAAATAGGAAGACCTATATCTTGCATCTGTTTCCTACACAGAAAACTCAGTATGTGGTGTCAGTAGAACCCTGACTCAGTTTCCCAGTTGTCATCTCCTGTTACAACCTTATCCATTTCTGCAGCCGACCTCCTTGCCCTGCGGGAGTCCCCCCTCTCACAGGTTTGGCCCTCTGCTCTATCGAGGGCCCACCTCAATGACGGGTTTTTAAACCCAGAGAGGTGACATGTCTCAAAATGGAGGTTAAGGGGGTTTTTAGCAAAATTTTTAATACGGGTTTTAAGGGGGTCCAGGGTGGGGGA
>JANHZT010010188.1:0-13029 GCA_032468215.1 Stegonotus admiraltiensis
AAGAGGTTGTAGAAAAAATGCTTTTAATTTTTTTTTAAAAAGCCTCTGATGATTGCGCGGCTCAGCTGGGCATGGGGTGGGACAGGGATTTTTGCTACCGGTTCTCCGAACCACCCGCTGCCATCGCTGCCGGATCTGGTGATCCAGTCCGAACCGGGAGCATTTCACCCCTGGTACCAGGTCTTTGTAGCCTTCTGGAATATTCAAAAGATCAGGGTCATCTGGGTATCATCAGGAAGACTACTGAAGTGCAGATGCCATGAGAAAGAGAGAGGGCGCATCTCCTGGGTGCCACAAAATTACATCGTTTCAGAGAAGGGATCTAAATTAATCCCAATCTGCCATATCTGATAGGTCAATTGGAAACTACTGGAGATTGATGGTCCTGCAAGTAACCTGGCTCAGGGTCAACCTGGCCCTTTATAAGGGATAACCAGCAACTTAAATTACACTCAGAAATATACTGGGAGCCAATGAAGATCACACAGCAGTGATGTCACATGGGCAAGTCTTAATTCATCCACTGCTGCTTCTTGGACCAACTAAGCTTCTAAATGCTTTTCAAGACATATAGGGCAGATTGCAATAATCCAGTCAGGAACTAATTTATGAATGACCATGACCATGACCATGATTCAGGAATGTGGGCATGGTTTCACACAATAATAATAATTCATATGGTTTCACAAAAGGCTGAACAAAAGAAAAAGCTCCTTGCTGAACCATCCAAAGTAGCTCTCTGAATTATAACTTGTTATATCAGCAGATTAAGTTTGGTCTTAACGGCAGAGATTTTATGGCGTTTAAGCCATGCAACAGTATCAGAGGTAGAAAGTATTCATTTCATTCTTAAAAGAAAGGTAAGAGAACTCTTTTTTCCCTTCCTTTCCATTATTTTTCTCTGTGTAATCCCATCATTGCTTTTCTGAAAAGTTGCTAGCCCAGAGGCCACTGTTGGCTTCCAAACATGGGGCCGTTGGTGATACAATGAAAGAAATGACAACCAAAGGATCACTTGGTCTGGTGCTGCTTCATTTCACAGTGCTGCCTAGAAGAGCCTCAACACCTCCACCTGAAGGCAATTGCAGAAGACCATTTGAGGATTGCAAAGCAGCCACTTACAAGCTGTTGTAAGTCTTCGACTTACAACAGTTCACTTAGTGACCATTCGAAGTTGCAACGGCACTGAAAAAAATGACTTATGACCATTTTTCACATTTATGACCATTGTGGCATCCCCGTGGTCACATGGCTTACATTCGGATGGTTGACCACTGACTCACTTTTATAATGGTTGCAGTGTCCCGGAGTCGTGTGGTCTCTTTTTGTGACCTCCTGACAAGCAAGGTCAATGGGAAAACCAGATTCACTTAATAATCATGTTACTCATTTAAGGATTGCGGTGATTCACTTAACAAATGTGCTGAGAAAAGTCGTAAAATGAGGCAAAATTCACTTAATAAATTTCTCACTTAGCAACATACATTTGGGTTCGGTTGTAGTCATAAGTTGAGGATCACCTGTAATGCCAAGAAATGGGGCGCCATTTTGCTTTGGGGAGCTGCACTAAAGAGATGTACTACTACTGCAATCTCAGTTGAAGCCAACCACTAATTCAACGTTTCACAGAGAATTAGTTAATAACAAATTAAGAGACTAAAGTTCATCTCTTCTCTTTTGAATTTTAGGGCCAAAACAGGCCCTATTTGCAAATGGAGAGGAATGGTGGTGAATAGGTCTGCAAGGAATAATCCTTCCATTCCCCACTATCCTGTCAGAGCTGAAGAAGCTTCTTGGATTAGAAGCGAAACGTCTTCAAAAGAAAAAACAAGAAAGTCCAGTTGTCTCCTCAAAAAGCACCTTTGGGATATTGAAAGGAAGCTAATGACGAGTTTCAGCAGAGTCAGTGTTTCTTCTCCCACAATGGGAGAGGGTGATTTGTCTCTATAAATCTTCTGCTTCTAAAGTGTGATCCAATGGATCTCTCTACTGGATAGAGAAGATTTTGAGATTGGAGACTAAAAAGGGAAGAAAATGAAATGGAATTTCCCTGGATGAAAAACTACCCTAATTGAAGCAGCATACAAGTCAACAAATAAATTGAATGTGGGATGTTTATATTGGGTTCCATTCAAAATATCTGGCAAAATATTTTAAGTGTTTTACATGCACCCACACAACCACACAGACCCTGTGCTAGCCAATCCACTGCATAATGTCCTGTTTTTCTCTCTCTCTCTCTCTCTCTCGTTTCCTATCTCTTTCCTTTATTTCTTGGGTGTGACTATTTTAATTTAATTTCAGGATAGAGAAATCAATAGATGTAAAGGTAGTAACTGCAATGATTTAATATGTAAGGTAGAACACATTCCAATGACCTAAATAATGAAGAGGGGGCGGGGAAAATGGAAAACACAAACTTGTTACATCATTCTTTCATCCCAAAAAGAAGAGAAATGGGACTCTCTTACAGGGAAAAAAGATTCAAAACTTTTAAATAAACAATTAATACACATATGTTGCTTATGCATCATAAAACAGGTAGTCCTCACTTACCAACAGCCTCTGTTCAAAAGTTACGACAGTGCTGAAAAAGTAGGCATACAACCAATTCTCAAACTTGCAGCCGTTGTGGTGTTCCTGTGGGCAAGTCAGTGGTGAAATCTAAAATTTGTTACTACTGGTTCTGTGGGCGTGGCTTGGGGGGGGCAATGTGACTGGGTGGGTATGGCCAATTTTTTTGTTACTTTTAAAACCAGTTTTTACATGTACAACCATGTAAAAAAATGCTTTCAAAAAGCTCTGACAATCCCAGCTGAGTTGCCTGATTGGCAAGCAACTCAGCTGGGATCGTCAGAGCTTAGATTGTCAGAGCCATTTAAAAGAAAAAAAAGGCTCTGATGATCGAGTGGCTCAGCCGGGCATGGGGGGGCGGGGGCAGGGATTTTTGCTACCGGTTCTCCAAACTGCCTGCCTCCATTGCTACCTACTCACCCCAGCCGGTCCAAACCAGGAGCATTTCACCCCTGGGGTAAGTGATTACAATTTGGGCTCCTTGCAATTGATGTGCAATTCTGGTGGTCACAGCATCCCACAGTCATCAATGTTTGCAACCTTCACAGCTAGCATTGCTTAGTGACAGTGTCGCCAGTCTCAATTGTAGTTGGTAAATGAGGACTACTGAATGGATAAGTATTCCTGCAAATTTACGTCAATAGTTAATTTTTTTTTAAGTGTCTGGCAACTATAATGGTCAGATTCCCCCCAAAAGCTCCAGCTAATTGCATTTTATATAGATTTGATAAGGAAATTAAATTTTATATAGGTTTGGTAAGGAAATTTAAATACAAAGGAAAAAACAAAAAGCCAGAAGTGCCACAATTCCAGTGTCATTTGTTTCCCAACCCTACAGCTACAATGTGGATTTTTTTATTCCTTGCCATGGGTGAAAGATCAAAAGAGACTAAAGGACTGCATTTAATATCTATTTTTGTGTTCTGAGAATATAATAGAATAATAACTTTATTGTCACTTTGAATGTACACTGATTGGCATACATTAAAATGAAATTTTGTTGCATTCAGCTCTCAAACGGTCAACACCTACAATATACACTACATGACCAAATGAAAAAGAAGAATCTATATTCTACATCTACACACTGACGGAATCTACATTCTCTCAAAGTTTATTAAAACCAGTAAACTTGAAACTACAGAAATATTACTTTCCTTGCTTATTAAAAAACTATGACCTAAAATAAGTGTATTGAAAATGTTATTAGTATATAGTTATCCAGAGAGCAAGATACATTTATAGTTGGTAGCTGCTGGTTCTCACTGTGAAATTTGTTTAAATGTGATTTGCCATTACCCCAAAGTCTAGTGATTATCATCTTTTTTTAACTGAGCACGTCTGTTTTTTTCCTCACAACTGACTACACTGCCAGTGGTATTTATCTTTATATTTGTAATATTTCCCACTTCATGTATAGTCACAGTCCTTATTGTTGGCCTTCAGTAATGCTGGCTCTTGAATTCTCTCACATACTCATAGATTGATAAAACTGTTCACCTCTGCAAGCTGTTCATTTTAATGTCTGTATTGCTGCTGCTGTTGGATCTGAGAACCTGAACAACAGTGTCCATTGCATAATAATTTGTTTTGAAGGTGCCATTTGTAGTGGCTGTAATGCCCAGGTAGGCAATCTTTAGCCTTCCTTCAAAATCCCTCTGCAAGCAATCAGCTTTGACCTCTGGCATAAGGAGTCTCTTCGAACTTACTAGGAAACGTGTGTGGACAAGGGAAGGAAAGAATGACAGCGTAGAGTCACCTTTGATTAAACCAAACTATAAACCTGAGACATAATTACATCAATTAAAACAAAAAAGCAAGAGAAAAAGAAAGATGTCCAAAAGCAACATTTACTTTCCCATCTGCATTTTGGTGGGGCTAAACCCTGCTTCCATAAGCCCCTCCCATCACTGCTCTCTTGCTCTATTTCCTGTCTAATTTCTTAAAAAGAATTCATTTGCTTGCTTGCTTGCTTGCTTGTTTGTTTATTAAATCTGTATAATCACTCAGCTCATAAGTCTGATTCTGGGTGGTTTACAGCAATTAAAACAGCAACAGGAATGATAAAAATAAATAAGTACAACAGCACAACCATTCTAGAATCATAATTTAAAATATGAAACATAGTCACAGTTTTACCCAGTTTTAAAAGTAAAGTAGAAACAGTAGGAACAAGGATATCAAGGACAAGTTTCAGCAAATGATAAACTACAGTTGGGCTTCCTCGAAGTCCTTTCAAATGATTATTTTTAATGTTGCCCGCAGAGTGCAGTTCGTCTCAAACTTATTTGTTAGTAAGGATTCCTATAATTCAATACAGCTTTCTTCTGAGAATGTAAGGGAATTCTGATATGTATAGAAATGCATAGATATGCACAAAATCAGCTTCATTCTGCGTTTACAGTATTTTTGCATGCACATAAACACCACCCGCCCACAAATATGGATTATTATTGTAATCTGGAGAAACATCAAAAGTACTAACTGTCCACTAGGCTCTTCCCTGTTCCTTAACCACCACCACCTTAAAATAAAACAAATATTTGGAGGGAAATAGAAGGAAATCCCATTTTTAACCGTATAATAAGGAGGTCTAATGAAGCCAACTGCCTGAACTTGGACTTTTCTCTTCACTTGGAAATTGAATATTTCCAACGGTAACATTGAATGGCTGAATCACACACAACCACTTCCATCTGTCCATAGTTGAAATTCCAAATAGTGTTGCACATTCAGTCATTATGCTTTTGTTTACATACACTGAGACTTTTAACAGCCCAAATCACAGAAAGATTCCAGAGGACATCCTATATTTTCCAGAGCCTTCCAATTCTCACTCTGAAAACCATCACAGATATCCGATTCTGTTAGTGTGGGCAGAACACATTTTATCTCCCCTAAATATCAACCACAAAAGACAAACTCTGGGGAAGAGAGTGGATTACAGTATAACAAATGTTCAGGGACGGGGAAGGACGAGAACACCTCGGTAAAGGAGGGAAGAAGGATTGTTGATAAAAACAATATACAGGCTGCCATTGCTGATTATTCTCTCCCCAAGTAAAGAATAAATAGTCTTTATTTGGAACACATGGGTTTCCTAAGAATCAGTGGAAAGGTCTGTAAGAGATAAACTTGCATAATCAAATGATAAAATGGCAAACATTAGGCAAGTTAATAAGGAAAGACATGAGATCAGCTGTCACCATAAAAGCTGGGAAACGGGCACCTTAGTAAAAAATCATTCTTCTTCATCTATGTCTTTATCTGAACATTGAATGGTCCATATAGCCCAGTAAATAATTATGGCCAATAATTCAACAGAGAGCTAGAATTAGCAAAAAGGACAATTTGAGTAAATGACACTTCTTCATCTCAATTCATTGTCTAGAGCAGGGGTGTCAAACTCATGTTGTCATGGCAGCATCACGTGATGTATCGGGACTTTTTCCACCTTTGCTAAACCAGGCATGGGCATGGCCAGCACGTGATGCATCTGGTCAGTAGGCTGGGAGTTTGACAGCCCTGGTCTAGAGCAAGAGTTTTTGTTCTTGGGCTGGCTGGGAAACTCTGGGAGTTGAATCTTAAAGTTGCCAAGTTTGGGAAGCCCTTGGGAAGCCCTTGTCTAGACCCCCTATTAGTATTGAACTTTTCCTAAAAAGCAGCTATGACGAGTTGAAGTCTCAGTGAAAGCAAAAATTCTAGCGAATTCTGAATTTTCATATACATAAATTTACCCTGCCTGCTTAAGAATATTGTAAAAAGTGCAAAGGTGCTTATTATTTCTCAGAAGAAATGGAATTAATTTAGTTAGTTGAGCCTCAGTGGTGCAGTGGTTAGAGTGCAGTTCTGCAGGCCACCTCTGCTGACTACCGGCTGTCTGCAATTTGGCAGTTCAAATCCCACCAGTCTCAAGGTTGACTCAGCCTTCCATCCTTCTGAGGTGGGTAAAATGAGGCCCCAGATTGTTGGGGACAATATGCTGACTCTGTAAAACCGTTTAGAGAGGGCTGTAAAGCACTCTAAAGCGGTATATAAGTGCTATTGCTAGTTTGATTTAACTGGTTAAATTAATTTAGTTAACTAACAAAGTTTCACCGGGATACATTATTCTGTGAAAAATCAGAGACTTTCCTGGTACCATTTATTCTCTACTTATTCAGTGCATAGTAGAGTCTGTAATCTGAACATCCGCAAAACTTCCAGAAGGACATAAAACAAGACATCAACCAAAGTAATATTCCAAATAATATTGGAAGCTCTCCAAATGACATTCTTAATCCTCAGAGCGCAAGAAGAGAGCCTAGTTAAGGACATTGTATTCAAAATCACTCAATTGATGCCGTGAATACCTGCATTCTGAACATCAGGAGCAGTTAAGCAGCACCGAATGTAAGACAAAGCTGCAAAGCTCTGGGTTGCAAAATTATATAAGTATACAAAGAGGTACAAAAAACTGTATTTGCTGCCATTTGTGGTACTCTGGATTTGTGCAGCCCAGCTCTGATAGCCTTAATATAGGAGAGCTGATATAATTATTGGATAGGTAGTTGTCTCTGTGTTCATACGTTTGTTTATTTGTTTTGTACAATTGATAAATAAATATCTCCAACTTGTCATATAGGATACACAGCTGGAAGGCTCTGAATGCTGTTCATCTCTCAGATATTCCATCTAGCACAAACCCACTTTATAAAGCTTCTCCGAATGTGCCTTCTAAGAGAAATTTAATTGGATTTCTTTATGGCTTGTATCAGTCCCGTGGAAAATTATGTAAGAATTGCACGATTCAATCTTAGCGTGCATTTCAGTCACTTTATTTTTAATCACAGCAAAAAGAATTCTCCTTTTTTTTAAAAAAAGGGTGTGAAATGAAAACAGCCTCTGCGAAGCCATAACCCAGCATCATTTGTAACTTCACAATCAATGTCCATATGTCATTGTCCTAACTCAGGATAACATAAATGTGCAAATTATAAGCAATTCATGATAAATTCTAAAACCTTTCAAGGCCTGACATTGTTAGGGGGGAAAAATGCTGCCTTTCATGCCATTCCCATTTTTGACTCAAAGTATATGCTTCGTGCACCAAAGAAAAAAAGAAAATAATACTGCTCCATCTCATTATTAGATCTGCCGTTCCGAATAATGGCAAGTCAGACAATTACAGCTCTAAGATTTTGTGGACAAGCGTACAAGCGTATAGTTTTGTTATTCCATATTATTTTATAACGAAGAAGAGTTCCCAACATAACTTTATTTTCTGAAAATGATTTGTTTTTAGGTGGACCAGACATAAATGGGGACAAGGATCCTATTGTTCTCAGATAATCATTTCGACAACCATCAATTTTCTCAACTCTGGTGGCATCTTTCAATATTATCAACATTTCTTCTCCTTTTATTTAAATAATTATAAATACTGTACACACATAGATAATGAATCCCACTATATTGATTAACGCTGCATTTAATCAATGTGAGAGGACCCACAATTAGATACACAACTAGAAAGGATCACAAAAAAGCATTTTATAGAGTATTGTTTATTATAACCTTAGCATCTTTAAGATATGTGGACTTCAACTTCCAGAATTCAGCATGCTGGCTCAGGAATTCTGGGAATTGAAGTCCACATATCTTAAAGTTGCTGATCTTCTGAAACACTACACCAAAGTTGTTGGCTTCATTGTCATGTAGACCAGTGGTGGGTTGCCTCTGGTTCTCACCAGTTCTATAGAACCAGTAGTAAAACCGGCGGGAGGCTCTTCCCACCGACCCCAACATCATCAAAACGCTTCTGCGCATGCACAGAAGAGCGTGCACGCCCCTGCTGCGAACCGGTAGTAAAGGTGAGGAGAACCCACCCCTGATGTAGACCAAACAACAACTTGGAAATAGGAACATAAGAAAAGATACATAAAAAGTTGCTTATGTCTATTTGCAAATTTTATCTGCTTTATAGCAGCTACTTTCACTGTATGGCCTTATTATTTTGACTTTAAGAGTGTCGATTTTTTCTCAAATCAAAGTTTCTCAAAATTTTGCCAGGAGTTTTGTTTTCCCCCCTTGAAGTTTCAGATAGTTTGGACAGCTTGAGTGCCACTGTTGTAAAGGCTAAATTCCACCTGACTAAATTACCACCATCATGAAAAACGCATATCTATTTCCCTATTTCCCTATCTGATTTTACAAGTTTCTACCTACTGTGTTTCTCCGAAAATAAGACTTTTTTCAGTGCCATTGTAACTTTGGTCACTAAACAAACTGTTGTAAGTCAAGGACTACCTGAATTAGATGCCAATTTCTGCCTTTCTGGATCGCTAAAACCCACTTCTTTCATCTGGCCTTTTCCTTTCTCCACCTGCTTTTCTAAATGTAACCAAAGATTGGCCAGTTTTATTTCAATGTTAATTGAATAGTTACTTTCAACACTTACTTTCAAAGTATTGCACAGTGAAAAAACAGTCAGATCTGTACATGCACTCATACCGTCTCTTCTTACACAAACTCTTTGGTTGAATACAAAAATATATGGTGAAACCAGGGGTGGGTTCTACTTACCTTTACTACCAGTTCGCAATGGGGCCGGGTGCGCACTCTTCTGCGCATGCCCAGAAGCATTTTGATGACGTCCGGGTCAGTAGGCGGAGCCTCCCACCCGTTTTACTACCAGTTCTATAGAACCGGTGTGAACCGGGGGCAACCCACCACTTGGTGAAACATAATAATCTCCAGGGTCCAAGAAAGGTTTAATGCCACATTCACCACTAGTGGAAGAGATCTTGATGTGAGAAGGAATAGGAGAAAGTCATTAAAAAATTGCATTGCAAAAACCATGTTCCACTACCTCTCTAAGCTTTCTCCAGTCTTAGAATCTTTTATGGAAATTTACTGTAGGACTGTGTTGACAGATTGTATTGCTATTTCTTTTTAGAGAGAGAGAGAACTATGGAGTGACAAGTAACTCTCTGAGGTTCCCTGAAGAACTGCATGAATCACCATTTCTTTCTCACAGGTGCAACAGAACCACAATCCCTGGAAAACATCAACGTCTTGACACTTTCTTCCACTTAACTAGTAAGAAAACATCAGGTTTTTTTCTACTCATCTAACCAGCAGTGACCTCTCTTCTAAATCACAGAATAAATTAAATAAATCTCTTAACTGCATTTTTTCTGAAGTCTTTGTGGTTGTATGCAGGTGGTCCTCGACTTACAACAGTTCATTTAGTGACCATTCAAGGTTACAACGGCACTAAAAAAGTGACTTATGGCCGTTTTTCACACTTACAACCACTACAGTGTCCCCATGGTCATAAAATCAAAATACAGATGCTTGGTGGTTCATATTTCTCATATTTATGATGGTTGCAATGTCCGGGGATTACGGGATCACCTCCTGACAAGCAAAGTCAAAGGGAAAGCCCAATTCACTTAACTAACTTAACAACATTTAATAAATTAACAACTGCAGTGATTCACTTAAAAACTGCAGCAAGAAAGATCATAAAATGGGGTAAAATTCACTTAACTGTCTCACTTAGCAACAGAAATTATGGGCTCAATTGTGGTCACAAGTCAAGGACTACCTGCATTGCATCTCCCTAAATTTCTGTAATGAGTTTCACCTCAGTTTTAGAATGGTAAGTCATCAACCTAGAAATTTCCATTTCTGAATGTGAAGAATAAGTATTTGAAGGAGACTTTAGAAAACTTTGTTCAGAGAGATTTTTTTTTGCACTCAAGTTTTTTGATGAGGAAATAGATATTGGGCCAGTTATGAATCAACCTCCCTGTCCAAAGGATGATTCTTCGGAAAAAGTCTTAATCATTAGCACTTAATCATGTTTTACTCCTTCTTTGAGTTCTAAGGCTATTAGAGTAATGGGTAGCAATTGTGTGTTATTTACTTTTTGGGTTGCTGAAGCTGCTAATACCATGTTACATTATCAAGTAATTTGTCTCCATTAAAATAACAGGTGGCAACTATGCATCTTTTTTTTATAGGTGGCCATTACTGAGGTAATTCCTCTTCATTTATGTTCCCCTCCACCATTCTTAGGAAAATCCAACATTTTATATAGATCTGAATAAATGGACTTCTTAGTCCCATATTCATTCACTGACTTAGACACATTACGCTTTTCTAAAAGTTCAATTTGTCTATCAATCAAATATAAGTAATAAGATTGAATTTACTGGACTGTCATCTAAATCCAATCTCAAATGTAAATTCAGAGGTGTTAATGTTATTTCCTCCAGATGTGTCGACTAGCATAAATTATTGAAGAACCAAAAAGAACAATAATATTACCGTGCATCGTGTTTAATTTTATTCCTCCTTAATAAGGCATTAAGTCTGAAAATTATTCAACTTCCTGCTGGAAAAAGTAGCAGTGGCATGTATTTGTATCACACTTTCTATTTTTAATTTACTAAAAGTAGCTAGCATTGAAAAACTATAAAAATTATGTTTTGTAATATCAGGTGAGTGAGGGTAGACATATGGTTGACAAAAGGCTTCTTCCCTCAAACGAATTGATCTGAGTGTATAGTAATAAATTTATCTGTCTGAATTTCTGAGGTGCAGAAGTTTTAGCTATCACTAGCAGTATTCAACCTCTGCCTGCCAAAAGTATTAAAGATTTGAGCTGTATTTCCTGCCTCCAGTTGATGGATAAGACTTTTATCATATCATAAATATTTGATCTATGAGAGAATTGCAGAAAGTTTCATCCTAAGATCGACACTTATTTTGGACAAGTATGTTCACTATTTCAGACCCTTTCAAGGATTTTTCTCTCCTAGGCAATATGTCAAAGTATAACCATTTGGTCATCTGTTTTTTAAAAAATGATTTTGCTGTAGACTTTCCAGAGTTGTCTGATTGGGGCAGTATAAGAAATGTGTGAAATAAATAAATAAGCAGCATACAAGTTATTGATTTGAGCATACATTTAATGGAATCCCTTTGGATGGGTTGTGTAGGATCTACCTGTTCTCTAAATATGGGGGGATGAGGTATGCTGTTCCTTATTTTCCAAACTCATAATGCAGATGTAGCTATCTTAAACTTACATTTATCCTCGTCACAGAAAATGGAGACAAGACCAAACATGGGAAAGAAAACAAAACCAGAGTTAAAACTCAAATGCTTCTCCATTTACCAGCTTCAAACATGTTCAGTGTATACATTTATCAAAGAGAAAAATGTTTGTGAGTTTGATTTCAGAAGCTGAAAACGGGAGAGTGAAATTCCCTTTGAGCAGTGAAATCGTTGAGAGTTTTTTTTTAAGGAGAACATGTTGAATGATTGTTCCAGAAGATCCCATATTGTTGTTCCATTATATGATTCAGCCCCCTCTTTCTGTATTGACCACTTCTTGATTGAACAACACCAGTATGAGTTACATACCCCATACACATCTTATACAGGTCGTCCTCGACTTATGACCACAACTGAGCCCAAAATTTCTGTTGCTAAGCGAGATGGTTGTTAAGTGAATTTTGCCTCATTTTATGGCCTTTCTCTTGCCATGGTTGTTTAGTGAATCACTGCCGTTGTTAAGTTAGTGACATAGTTGTTCAGTGAATCCGGCTTCCCCATTGACTTTGGAATACTGCAACTGTCATAAATATGAGTCTGTGGCCATGCATCTGACTTTTAATCACATGACCACAGGGATGTTGCTATGGTGATAAGTGGGAAAACAGTCACAAGTCACTTTTTTTCAGTGCCATTGTAACTTTGAATGGTCACTAAATGAACTGTTGTCAGTCGAGAACTACCTGTACAATTTTATTTTATTCAAAATTAAACAAGAGACAAAACAAAACTAGACAAAAACATATAAAAAGTATTTTTTTTAAAAAAAGGACAAAACAAATAATTATTCCCCCTAGTTGAACACTGATAAACCTATTGCAGCGATATAGCTTTCCCCCTCACAAAGCAGGCCCAAAATTTATAAATGTATAAATATTTTTGTACATCGATTTGCAACCCAGTTGACCTGTCATACATTACATATATAAAGACGTTCCGTACTCTATTCACATGAATCCTAGGGATGAGTTCAGAAGCAGCTTTATAGCCACCCAGATATAGATAGACACACACAAATGTGTCTTTTTAAATCATAGTATTTACTTCAAGATCAATTTAATACAGCCATTAATTAAGAGGAGGAGACAAAACAAAAATCCAGGATGATGAAACCTTATTTCAACTGACAAATAGGACCAAATCTTACTCATAAATATATAGGTTCCTCTAACCTTCATTGATCGGTATATGTTCTTAGAAATGTGTATTTAAGAAAAATGATTGGAGGTTGAAGAAGCAGGATAGAAAGACACTTTTGAATCCTGGTTGTATTGTAGAATAGAATAGAATAGAATAGAATAGAATAGAATAGAATAGAATAGAATAGAATAGAATAGAATAGAATAG